>WNGS01162029.1:16767-30204 GCA_020271785.1 Procambarus virginalis
AAAAAAGCAAGAGTAACGCCAGTCCATAAAGGAGGCAATCCGGCGGACATAAACAATTATAGACCAATATCAAAATCTACCCATTCTATCAAAAATATTTGAAAACATTATTTACAAACAGCTCTATTCCTACCTCGTAAAATTCGACATACTCTCGCAGCCCCTGCCAGTTTGGCTTCAGGTCCAAAAAGAGCACCAATGATGCAATCATAGTCTCCTTGACGTAATCTACTCAGCACTTGACAAAAATGAGTTTCCGATTGGACTCTTCATTGACCTAAGAAAAGCCTTTGATACTGTTAATCACAACTACCTCTTACTTAAACTCCAGCATTATGAATCCGAGGCATGCCCCTGACTACATCCGATCCTATTTAGTGACAGACACCAATATGTAACCATCAATGAAACAACATTCTTCCACTCTCAAATTACCGTTGGAGTGCCACAGGGCAGCATCTTAGGACCTTTTCTATTTCTTATATATAAACGATCTGCCTAATGTCTCTAATATTCTAAAACATAATGTTTGCTGACGATACTACCCTTATATTCAGACCTCAACCCACATATACTAATAATGTTGTGAATAATAAATTAAAAAAAAGTCCACTTATGGATGTCAACTAACCAAACTAACATTAAACATAGAAAAGACTTACTACATCTTATTTGGAAGCAAATCATCAAATGCATTCAACTACAGATAGACAACATTAACATCAGTAATAAAATGATGGCAAGTTTTGCCGATCCTAGACAAGAGATCCTAAGAAAGTCTCAAGACAGTTGGTATATGCTCTAAAATAAGATATAGTCACTGTTCCACGAAGCGGTGAGGTTCTGTGGGAAGAAAACGTATTACCATGAATTTTTGTCTAATCGGACTAAGTTGCCGCGCGCGCATCGAGCGGGGGTACTTAAAGAGCGCGCCCGCGGACTCGGCGACCGAAGGGAGACATCTCCCGTCACGCAGGGTGCAATCGCACCTCCACAGATCTCCAGTATCAGCTCTTGATACTGGTAATGGCTCAAGTGGGCCACCACTTACGGGCTATTCATGCCCGTGCCACCTTTTGGGTGGCTTAATCTTCATCAATCAATCACTCGGCGACCACGGGAGACATCTCCTGTCCACGAGGCTAACCATAGCCCGTGCTTCTTGCCCAGCTCCTGTGCCAGGTAAGTTATGGGCTCACCATAGCCCGTGCTACTTGGAACTTGTTCGAGTAGCTGAGTAGCTGAATCTATAACAACAACAACAACAACTCGACGACCTCTTGTTCGCCTCCTCCTCGCCTGATACACTCCGCCGCCATCCGTTACACGTGGACAACGACGCCAGTACCTCAGAAGACTACTCACCTTCGACTTAGCCTTCACGCCACCCCCCGTCGCCTACAAGGGCGGCCCACACGGGACTCCTGATTGAGTGAAGTTTTCGTTGTTAGCCATAGGCGTTCCAGAGCAGCCGGCCCATCTCCATTATCCTAAGGTACAGTCATGCCCGTGTTTCCCCACCACGCCCGTGTGGGGCGCCCCTGTTTTAGGGTCCCTTCCCGCCCTCAGTGCCGTGCCCGGGCGTGTCGTGCCATGCACGTGTGGGTGGGTCCCCCTACCGCACGAGGGCGGGCAGCTCAGCATCTGGTGGTGTCGCCCGCGTGGACAGGCTCAGTGGCGTGCTTGCCCTAGGCGTGGTCCCTGGAGGCACTCCTTCGCCCCTTGCCCTAGTGGGCGCCTGGGCCACGAGGCGTGCACGTGCAGGCTCCTTAACGCCCGAGGCGGGCGGTGCCACAGCTGGTGGTGTCACCTATCTGGCCATGGCTCTCAGGGGCTTGCTTGCCCTAGGCGTGGTCCCTAGGGGCTCTGCTTCGCCCTCGCCCTAGTGGGCGCCTGGGCCACAAGGCATGCACGTGCAGGCTCCTCTAACGCCCGTGGGCCGGAGTCGCCCACGCCTGGTGGCGTGGCCCATACGGACAGTCCTAATGGTTTTCCTTGCCCTAGGGGCGTCCCTAAGGGCCCGGAGGTGTGCACGGCGGTGGCCTAGCGTCCGTGCCCGGGGTACGGCGTGGGCCACGTGGACAGGCTCCTTACGGCTCTCACGCCTCTGTGGGCTGCCCTAGGGGCCTTGCCTCGCCTCTCGCCCGGGCTGAGGGCCACGGGGTGTGGGCGTGCCGGTCGAGTTTATTAACACCCTCAAACTCATATTGAGGGTGAGTTTGTTGACAGTTAGCCAGTGATGGACTTTATTTAGCTCAGTATTCACTGTGACATTTAGAGCAAGGGGGTCAGGACTGGAGTAAATGAAGGTTGTGTCGTCAGCAAATAGAATTGGTTTGAGGTGTTGGGAGGCATTGGAAGGTCATTAATGTAGATGAGAAAGAGGAGAGGGCCAAGTATGCTGCCCTGAGGAACACCAATGTTGATGGGTAGGAGGAGAAAATTGAACTATTCACACAAACATACTGAAGCTTGTCAGTAAGTTGCGACTGAAGGTATTGGAGGGAGCGACCTCTAACTCCGTAATGATGTAATTTAAGAAGAAGGTTTTGGTAGTCGAGTGTCAAAAGCCTTACGTAGATCAACAAATAAACCAACAGGGAACTCATTTTATAAAGAACTGCATGTAGCAAATTAATTAATCGTACTAATAAGTGCATCATTAGTGCATTTTTTGGGTCTGAAGCCATATTGGCAAGAGCTAAGTATATTGTGTTTGGCTAGATAAGAGTAAAGCTGCTTGTAGATTAGTTTTTCAAATATTTTTGACAAGTTTGGCAGAATTGATATAGGTCTGAAATTGTTGACATCAGTGGGATCACCACATTGTGGACAGGGGTTACTCTCGCCTTTTTAGAATATCTGGAAAGGTTTGGAGTTCAAGTGACTTGTAGAAGAGCAATGCAATGGCAGGAGCTAAAAATCTGGAGGCTTTTTTGTAAATAAGAGTTGGTATCTCCTCAAAGGCACTAGACTTGGTTTTAAGGGAAAGGATTATGTCAGTAACATCAGTGGGATTAGTAGGCATTAGGTACAGAGACTGTGGATAGTTACCTGTAAGATAGTCCTGAATATTAGTACTGGAAGATGGAATATCATTTGTAAGGGATGACCCAATGGAAGAGAAGAACCTATTGAACTCAAGAGCAGTGTCACAGGCTGAAAGCAGACCATCATTATTTGACAGGAGTATTGGTTGTTATTTATAATCTTCTTTGATCCCAATATTTGAGAAATTGTGCTCCATGTATTCTTAAATTGCCCTTGTGTGGGTAAATTTATCTTCGTAGTATAGTATTTAGTTTTGGCTCTCCTAATTATTTTAGATAGCAATGATGAGTAATTCTTTGAGAATTCTTTGGAGACAATTCCTAACCTATACTTCTTCTCAAGGTCATGTATTTTTATTAATGGGTTTAAGTATCCCCTTTGTAAGCCAAGGATTGTTTAGCCTTTTAGTTGTGTCTTGTTTCTTTAGCATAAGACAGTGGGTGTTATAAAGGCTACTAGCTCTATCTATAAATCCATCAACGTTTGTATCTCACCTTGTATGTATGTACTTTACCTGAATAAATATTTGTATTTTGTATTTGTATTTGTGTTGTGTCCATGTTCGCTATGAGAAAGGTAGGACAGTGGTCAGTTGTTCTGTCGTAGATTATACCAGATACAAGGGGAGCTGTTATGTTTGTCCATATGTGATCCAAGGTAGTGGCTGATGTTTGAGTGACTCGGGTAGGTTTGGTGATTGTGGGGATTAGCATACAGGAGTTCATGCTGTTAAGGAAATAGTCAACTTGAGAGCAATTTTGTTGACCCAGGTCAATATTAAAGTCTCCTCCCAGAATGATGTGGTTTTTGTCGAGATTGTTGTTTATAAGAAGATTCCTTAGGTTGTCTGAGAAAGAAGCTATGTTAGTATTGGGAAATCTATAGATGGCTCCAATAGTCAAGGAGGATTTAAGGGATTTAATTGTAAACTGAGCAAAAGTATATTCACAGTAGTCATCTCTGTCACTAATAACACTGTTGCAGATAAATGTATCTCGGTAATACAGTATATACAAATACAAATATTTATTCAGGTAAAGAACATACATACAAGGTAAGATACAAAAGTTGATCGATATATAGATAGAGCTAGTACATACAATGCCTAAAGCCACTATTACGGAAAGCGTTTCGGGCGGGAAAAACACTAAGACTAAATAAAGTTGCGCCGCCACCTTTTTTATTAGGCCTACAGCTGTGAATGGCTTTATAACCAGCTAAGTTTAGAGTTGGAACATTTGTAGCATCAACAAAAGACTGAATGACCTATTGCATATGTTACCAGTAACAACATAGATAATAATGCTATACAGGAGCCCTACACGTCCAATATGATAAACAAAACCCCACCAAAGATCAGAGGGTATATATCCTATAATAACAGTAACGCCACAGGCCTACTAACATACATCAGAAGTGATTTACCGCACATTCTTGTGAGCACGTCACACAAAGTACACACACAGTACCATCACTTTCATGTACAAACTGCAGCAGGCCACTTTTCATTCCTCAACGTATATGCCAGAAGCCAGAAACTCAATGTAGCATTGTTCCCGGATCTAGACAATCATGGGACAATATACATGGGAGATTTTAATGCTAGAATATTACGCTGGGAGACAGTGCTAACAACGATAATGGATGCAAATTTATCAAATATGTTTATGACAACAGATAAACTGTGTATACTACGGATAGCCAAACTCATTTATTGGGAGGCAGACTTGATTATGTAATGGGTAGAAACCTTGTGCAAGATAGGATGGAATGTTCGTTGGTAAATCACTTAGTTAGTGATCACTATGCAGTCTCTGCTTCCTATGAGGTACAGTGTGATGTACCTAATAGACATCAGAGACAGAAAATGAATATTCCATATGGTTTGCATGACCACTTTATTAATTGTATATCAAAATGGTATCAAGATTACACAATAACGAATGTACAAACCTTCTCCGCAGATCTCGTTGATACAATTACTACCTACTATGACACATGGGTGTGTTGGGGAACAATTTTTTTTTTACATGCAAAGCATGCAATTTAAATACAATAAAAACAACACAGAATACAGAACAGAACAAATAAAACAAAAGACCACCGGCCAGAAGGGCCGACAGCAGTTAACAGCAAACCACAAACACGATAAATGCATAGAAAAAGACAGCATACAACAAGGCACAAAACATAATACACTGGCAAATCAGTAATCACAGTAACATCACAAAACAAAACCTACATAAAACAAACATACATCAAAGACATAACAGGGAACATAACAGTACAATCACAATAGATTCCAAACAAAACAAAGAACAAACACGTACAACAGGTAAAGCACGCCATAAACAGAAGGTAAAACAAAATGGCAAAACCGAACAAAGAGTACTCGCCAACAGCCTGAAGGGCACACAATATGACAAACAAGCGCATACGACATCCACAACCGAACACACAAACGCACAGGAACTGCACACCCACCCACCAGCCATACACAGAAAACCCACAACACACACCGGAGCACGCAGGAACCGGGAAACAAAACCCAACCCACCCACTCACACACACACCCCACAACTATGCACACAACAGGAAACACAGAATACACAGAAATCATTTGCGAGGAACAACGTGAGAAATGTACTTCTCCGGGACAAAATCGTACGGATACTTCTTCTTGTAAGCTTCCCAGACCAAATCTTCAAGGTCGGTAGGGTTTTTGATACCCAGCTCCCGAGGGGGTATCATAAACTCAGGAACATCTATATCAGGCGGCATCGGCCAACTCCCTAGGTCACTGACGCAAGTCGCATAACGAGGCCAGGGAGCGCCATCCACGCCCTTCGAGGAAGCAGACGACACTGGAGAAGCAGACGAGGGCCGCCGAGACTGCCACGCCGTCGCACACACAGGAGCAGGGGCCGGACGACGAGACAACGCAACGCACAACGCACCTCCATGGATACCACAGAGACACGAAAGAGACTGCTGGAGACGGAAGAGGCGGCAAGACCGCTGCCGAGGAAACGGGTAACGATGAAGGGGCCACAGAACCCTCAGAGCGAGCATCCTTTCTCAACACCACCACCAGGCCACCCCGCTCACCACCAACCACAGCAGGGGGAACCACCCCCCAAGACGAACCGGAGCCATCCCACGCAGACAACGCACCTGAAGCAGGACCCTCGGACACCAGACCAGAAGGGGAGGCCGAAACACCGGCACAGGCATCCTCAGGCAAGTGTACCTCTGCCACCACCATAGTGTGCACCACATTCGGAGCCACCCCACCGTCAACGGAAGGACGACACTCGCTGAAGTCGCCAACTTCAGCCCACGCAGAAGAACGCCTGGAACGCTTAGGCTCGGGCCGCACATCATCAGACCCGGAGGCAGACTCAGCGACACGCGCAGCACTAGCCGGGCGAACCGACGCACGCCGCAGTACGGCAGCATCCTCAACCACATGGGGCATCAGGCCAGGCACAGGAGGGAACGCTGGATCCACCCCAGCTCCCAGCACAGCCGGAACAGACGGCGAGGGTGCAGGGACCGGAACAGACACAGCAGAGGAAGAACTGGAAGACGAGGGGCCCGAGCAGACGGCAGTCGGAAGAGGCTCAGAGACACCAGCCGGAGCACCAGGCGAGGACACAACCTCCAGAGGAGAGGCGACAACAACAGGAGGCGCAACAGGCGGAGCAACAGCTGACACAGAGGGCACCTCCTCAGCCGAAGAGACGTCCACACCCACCGAATCATCCCCCACAGGAAGTGGCGGAAAATCCTCCTCACTGAAGAGATTCACTGGTGCAACGACAGGCGCAGAACAGGCAGCAGCCTGATGGCCCAAAAGACCACAACGATAACACGTCCGCGGCTGGTGGGCGTAAAACACCCGAACGTTGTACCCCATAAGGCGCACAGAGGACGGAATATCCGCCCGGAGTCTCATGCCCAGGGTACGAATGTTAGTCCTCACACTCTTAAGAGGACTGGAGGACACCACGTTCACCCTGACACTAACTAGTCTCCGACACTATATCGGGCTCCGTGGTGTAGTGGTAAGACACTCACCTGGCGTTCCGCGAGCGCTATGTCATGGGTTCGTATCCTGGCCGGGGAGGATTTACTGGGCGCAACTCCTTAACTGTAGCCTCTGTTTAACGCAACAGTAAAATGTGTACTTGGATGAAAAAACGATTCTTCGCGGCAGGGGATCGTATTCCAGGGACCTGCCCGAAACGCTACGCGTACAAGAATGTAACAACTCTTGTATATATCTCAAAAAAAAGAAGGAAAACAAAAACAAAACAAAAAAACTACTGCTCCAAACCGGCCGAAATACCGCCGTAGCAGACCTTCTGGAAACTCCAAGGGAGCCCCATGCACACTGACGTAAGTAAGTGCACCACTTCTATCAGATAGGGTCACAGTGCCCGCACCATCTGGCAGGGCTAATGTCCGCCCCTCGTATCGCCGGAGAAAATCGCGATACGCCACCTCCTCTGTGAATTTCACAATCGCCCTACGGGCCGTTACCAACATAAAGACAGAGAGCATCTCACAAGGCAACGCAATCTCCGGGTAACCGGCCCGCACAGAGAACTCTAGTCCCACAGACTGAGCCCGGACGACAGGGGGTAAAGGGACCCCCATCGTATTGCCACGTCAGCACAGGTGGGCAGAGACAGGCCCGCCCCCAACCGGCCGAAACTGGCAAACAACACCAACTGCCGGAGCGCCGAGTCAACACGTCTGTCCCCCACCAAAGCTAGGGCCAGACTCCTCACCCAGAGATCTCGTTGATACAATTACTACCTACTATGTGTCGGGGTTTCACGGTGTTCTCGTTAGAGAAGGGTTAAAGCAACAGTAGACTGGATCTCCTTTCCAGGTGGTTGCTCCAACCATAACCCTTACTCACCGTCGTTCGGCGGGTCTTCCCTCAAATCCTCTAGGCTCCACTGCTGGCCTCGGAGAGTATCCCAGTCGATCTCACAACCGGCCTTAGATTTGTAAGATGAGTGGGAGCACAGATCGTTCCCTCAATCTGTGGCCCTCCCGACACCGAACTCTTATACAGCCTTCAAGGTCGCCAACTGGTTTTCTTGTGTCCAGTAACACTGCAGTGGTCAGGTGTAATTGTGGCAAGAGCAAATTCCAATAATATGGTATCAGGCAGGTCACTCTACTTTATATCATTACACGGTCACAAGATAAATGGAGGGGATGATATCAAACACCAAAGAGTTTTGGTATTTTACTTAAAAGACAACGAGAAATATATATGCATCAATGTATCAGAATTAATATATGACAATCGCTCCATTCATAGCATAATATTCTAGAGCGCACCATATGTCAACATCGGCACGTGTCACCTGTCAGAATGCCAGCTGACCGGGCCCTCGCGATCGTGGGAACAGACTAGTACTTGTTTTCTAATTGTCGCGATCCCCGTTTATTTAACTTTTTCCAAAACACTAATCAACGTTCACATGGCTTACTTATGATTTCACTGGCCTCACGATCAACATCTATATTCACAATACTCTCACAGTGACTTTTCACTGTACCAAAAGATTACTCTATTCTTAATAATATTTACTGTGAATGCACTCACTTGATCACTGAACTTTTCTTTATATTTATACTTCCTCTCACAGAGATATCACTGGCAAACACTTCACGTATATGATATTATTCAGCACACAATCATGTCATATATAAATCATTAATCAAACTTCAGGCATATATATATCAATAGATCATAGAGATCAACACACAGGCATTTATATTGATAGATTATGGAGATCAACACACGGGCATTTATATTGATAGATTATAGAGATCAATCAACAGGCATTTATATCAATAGATTATATAGATCAATCCACAGGCATTTATATCAATAGATTATAGAGATCAATACACCAATATCTGGTTCACTACCAATATATATAATAATAATAATCACAGATCAATAATAATAGTCACAGTAAATTCTCTGATGAATCTTGGTGCTTGCACACACCCACACATAGATATATATGTAAATTGATACTGTGAGCGCTCTGGGCAGCCTCACCACATACTGTGCACTCTGTGACTTAAACTCAGGTGAGACTTGCTCACGACATACAAAATATCCTGACAAGAATATATATAGCTAACTAAAGGGGAAATGGGAGGGAACTGTAAACACCTACTTCACCTATCCTAGGATGACAGTTGGGTTGTAGCTCCTGGTCCAGGCTCTCGCCTCGTTCATCCAGAAACACAAGCCCCACGCCTTAGGATGTCGCGTCTCGCCGCTTCTGTACACAGCAGGTCCGTGCTTCTTTCCCTACAGTACGTCGCTGGGTTGAAGTCGGTCTCCTGGCCGTCAACTTTCCTCCCAACTACGGCAGCCAGCCTACGTCTCGGCGGTCGTCGTACGTTTCCCAATTAGTTCTTGTCACTGTACTCCCAGAGTAACTGCCTCTCACCACTACGAAGTCACGGTGAAGTTACCAGCCGTACCAGACGATGCTGCGTAGGCTTCACACGCACAGCACCCGACTTCAGAGCACTTGAAGCTCACAACACTGTCAATTCCCTCGTCGTCTAGATATATCGCTAGGTATTTGGGAAGACTTCTCGACGTGCTTGCATCCAACTGTTGACTCGTAGGGTTCCACGAAGGTGGGGTTACTGTCAAACTTGACAGGATCGTCGATCACACGTTCAACCTGGTTGACAAGGCTGTCAACCCGGTTCACTCACGGTGGTGGCCCGGCCACTAAGCTGTCTCTTATACTGGTGAACTGCCAACGACGACACACGTCGATGCCCGGCCCACTTCTTGCAACGCACCTGTCCCTGAGCACTTGTTGCTCAATATTTTGTCAATTCCTTATCTGAGCCAATTCTGGGTTGCAGGAAGACCTCACAGAGTGCGTGCCAACAACTGGAGACGCTTAAATCCACCGGAGTTCGGTAAATCCGTCACTCTGACAGGATGACCGATCGCGCGTCCTACCTCTCGGACGTGTCGTGAAAGACTGATGTCGCCTGGCGCCAACACGGGCGGACCCCCTATGCCTATGTGACGTCACTTTTCCCAAACTTGGTTTTCATTGGCTCCCAGTGCCACGTCGCTGACGGTGACCAATCTGGCGCCACTGACGTCACACAGTTTTGGCGGGAGAACAGACTCGCCCGCGCCATATTGGCTCCCTAAAGGGCCTATCCCACAGGCCATAATACTACATTTTCGCAAATTTCTCGGCTCTTCGAGAATACTGTTCTCTCCCACACATGTTCACTTGTTGCCTGCAATGTAGAGAACGCTCCGGAATAGTGGACATGACTCTTACAGCAGGCGTGGGAGAATTAGAAGGGTGGGAACACCGTCACATATGACACATGGGTGTGTTGGGAACAAGCCGTAAGCCTAGCAGAAGTGGACAACACCTGCCACACCCAAGTGGGTCCTTGACCCCGTATTTGTTAATGAACATGAACGAGTAAAGCAACTTGGAGATACGTACAAACGAACCAAAGCACAAGGTGACTTGCATGCATTTCTGTTGCAAATAGAGAGGTGAGAGACATGAGCAACGTTATACGTAATAAACATTGGGAAGAGTTCCTGCAAAGTATAAATGAGCAAACAACACTTGTTGAAGTTTGGGAAAAGATACGAAAAATCTCTAGAAGCACCCAACCAAACCACTGCACCACAGCCCACTAAACAAGCAAACATTCTCCTTGATCAATGGGCACTAACATCAAGCTACAGCTCACTCCCATTAACATACAGCACAAACTTAATGACACACGCCCCAACAGACAACGAACCATCAATCTTGCCTGTACAGCTATCGACGTGTCGGACCTTAATGATGTAACTGAATGGGAATTAAATCATGCACTAAAGATGGGAAAATCAACTGCTCCTGGAGAGGACGGTATTACTTACAGTCTACTGAGATTAGTCTCACAAGTACCAGGTAATCCACTTTAGTGTTGTACAGAATGAGTTTACGTGAAGGAGTATTACCTGATGCTTGGACAAAGAGTGTCATTGTTCCCATCCCCAAACCACACTCAGATAATTATAGACCCATATCTCTAACATCGTGTGTTTGTAAAGTGCTTGAACGTATTGTTCTTAACCGACTCATGTATACAGGGGCACCTGTCACCTCAACTGTTTGGATTTATGCCTGGGCTCAGTACACAACACTGTTTTGCTGAATACTTCGCACATATTGAAGCTTCCCCTCAAACAGTCTTCATCGACCTAGCAGCAGCTTTTGATACAGCAAACAGAGAAATCATACTGGAACAGCTTGCCGAGCTGGGAATACAAGGAAAATTACTGAAATGGATAAAGGGCTATTTGTCTAATCGAACAGCATATGTTTTGTTTAATGGTGTTAAAAGCAGAGAGCAAACACTTTGAACTGGGAACTCCACAAGGAGGGGTCCTCAGCCCCTGTTGTTCAACGTTCTGATGCATAAACTTATTAAAGATCTTCCAACTAATAATGAAGACACTGTCATTTGTTATGCTGATGATATATGTTTACAGGCTGCCTCCGAGCCTAGAATGCAAGTTCTGCTCGATGCTTTTGCTACTAGAGCTGAGGAATGTGGCCTCCTTATCTCTGTACAGAAAACTCGTGCCCTCATTCCATGTGGTATTCCACCACCCAATTATCATATAGATGGGCGAGCACTTGAGAACTGCGAGTCTTACAGATACCTTGGTGTCCCCATTAACGACCCTGGGTACCTTTCTTCTCTCAAGAGGAGACTGTGGGAGAGATTAAAGCCCTTGCGGGTCCTTGTTGGTGTCAATCATGGAATTAACGTGAGACTTGCTAGAATGTTTTATGTATCATTTATACGCTCTGTGATTGACTACAATGCTCTACATCTCACACTGTATACTGACAAAGAGCTGAAATCTCTTGAAACCTTGCAAAATGAAGCTATGCGTCTCATCCTTGGGGCTCCAAAGTCCACGAGAATAGTTAATATGAGAGCAGAGTTAAAATTACCTACCATAAGTGAGAGAATTTTGTCTATTAGCACAGTTTTCGGCGTGAAGGCATTGAGTAGATCTAGGCAACACATGAAGTTTCAAGCTAAACTTTCTAATATGCTGCACTCACCTGAGGTCTATAGAAGAAGAACGAAATCTGATTATGTATATTGGTTCTACAAGGTAGCCAACTCCATCAAAATATTAAATATGTACCCAACTCAACTAATGATTAATCAACCAATTACTCCATGGGATAACTGGGATTTATCAGTTGATTTTGTAAATGCGCCCAAGAAAGATAGTGTGCACTCTACATTATTAAAACAGTTAACACTGAAAAGCATCACTGAAAGTACTCAGAGTATGGGTAACGATGTGTATCAGTGCTATACCGACGGCTCTGTAGAAGAAGGTGGACGATGTACCGGATGTGCATGTAATATATTTGAACAATCTTCTCTCGTACATACAGCAATGAAGCGCGTCAATGACTGGGCAAGTACAACTCAAACCGAACTTGCAGGCATATACCTTGCCACTGAATTTTTAAAAGACAAAGGCAGTGGACTTATATACTGTGACTCGCAGAGTGCACTCCTGGCATTGAACGCACATAGTAGTGACACCCAGAAAATAGTCAGTGATATTCGAATGAATGTTTTAGCTGCTAAAGAAACAGATTTGAAATTAAATTCCTATGGATACCATCACATGTTGGCATCTCAAGGCATGACACTGTTGATATGCTTGCAAAGACAGCCTGTAGAAAACCAGTGGTAGAAATTGATATGGGTATTTCATTAGCAGTGACAAAGAGAATACTTAAACAAATATCTAATGAAGATCTCACCGACCTAACAAATTCACAAAGACCTGAAAGTTGTAGCATTAAATATTATGATAGATATCGTGAGGAAACATTCACATATGGGACTAATAGAACAAGAACCCGCAATGTGATGTTATAGTGGCCAGAATACGCCTGGGATATAGACGTATCTGGCAGCTTTCTCAAAACCCAAATGTCGAGTACACAATGTGTCAACTTTGTGAAAGAGAAAACATGCACTCTCTTGAACATTATATTGTAGAATGTCCCATACTGACTGACTTTCGCCCCCCTGGGCTAAGGTATGCTGAACTCTGTAATTACTATATGAGTACTGGAACACTTGATGATATATTGGACTTGTACCCAAGATTGACCATGTAATATATCAATTATACAATGTATGTATATGATGTAACTATATAACCAGAGCTTGTAAATGCACCTTAATTACCTCAATAATTAAGTGCTTAATTGCACCTAGTTTTCTTTCAGCTATTCACCCTGTCAGAGT
>WNGS01162029.1:31204-50013 GCA_020271785.1 Procambarus virginalis
ACCTCGATTCAAGTACCCCGATTCAACGAATCTCCGGCTAGTTCGCACACTTTTCAGGCCGGATTTACTCACCCTGTTCGACGAACAATGGTTCGCCGAAGCGGGGATGTTCGGATTTGCTTACGACGTCGAGACAGAGTTCACAGACTGGTGGAAAAGTTTCACATTCTATCACAGATTACAATTATTATTCCTTCATATGACAAGTTCGACACACAAGTGGACCCACAAGTGGACACATGTGGTCCAAGTGGTCCACAATCTTACGATGTTGGGACAGAGTTCACAGTGGTAGAAAACTTTACCATCCCATCACAGTTACAATTATAATTCTTCATATGACAAGTTAGATCACACAAATGGATCACACAAATGGACCACACAAGTGGACACACAAGTGGACCCCACAACAAGGAATCATATGAACCAACACCAGCCAGAATGGTCCACAAGAAGTGACGCATATTAACCAAACACCAGCCAGAGTGGTCCACAGACGTGAACGACTGAGTTTCATGATTTTCGTTCACCGATTTGTGGCACACGTATCATTGTAAATTAATTTAAAGGCTGAAGCGTGATAGCTAGCTAATATGTTGAAATCTTCTTATACATTTTCTGTGATGAAACAAGACGAGTGAGGGTAGACAGATAAGGGAATACTGTACAGTAAACTTCACTTTACAGTGAGGTTTCACTCACTTTCGTCTGTGTTGTCATAGTTCAGTGACCCATGACTTTGAACGTTTCACATTAATAAATCATTTCTAAAACTGGTGTTTTAATAACTCTCTATTATCCTAATTAAACTAAACTAAATAAGACCAAAATATGCTGTAATAAGGTAGATATCTCCTATTTGAGAAATTGTTCACGTTATTTGCAGCACAACTCCAGCACGAGTAGACGGGTCTAATCCCTGTCCATACACCATGCTTGTTGTGTTGTGTTCGATTTCGTCGCCACAGTTCAGCGATCTACGGCTTCGAAATAATAAATTAATAAATTAGTTCCAAAGTATTTTTTATAGCTCTTATTACCGTAATAATGTTGCTAAACTAAATATGTAACCCCAAAATATATAATTTGATGTAAATTGAATATTTGAGAGAAATTGAGAGAAACATATGCTACTGGAAATCGAACACAACACCAGGCAGTGTTTTGTTCGATTTCGTCGCCACAGTTCAGTGACCTATGGCTTCGAAATAATGAAATAAATAAATCAGTTTCAAAATAAGTATTTTTTATAGCTCTTATTATCGTAATAATGTTGCTAAACTAAATACATAACACAAAATATATAATTTGATGTAAATTGAATATTTAAGAGAAATTTATGTTATTGGATCAGGCTTAAACACCAGCCAACTGAAGGGTGTGCGTATAGACTTAGTCTGCGTTCGTACAGTATGCACCCAGTGCCCTTAGCTTTGTCTGCGATTGACGTACAGTATTTGTCGGCCGGTGGAAAAATAATTGTGGAGTTGACCATTTTTTTACTACAGCTCTCTGGTATAAAACAAAATGTCTCAGGGGCTTACTAATAGTGCCTTATTAATGCCAAAAACGAAGCAATATTTTGCAACAACTATTAGCAGAAAATCAACCAGCACGAGAACAGCCGTACCCAGCACGAGAACAGCCGTACCCAGCACGAGAACAGCCGTACCCAGCACGATAACAGCTGTACCAAGCACGAGAACAGCCGTACCCAGCAAGAGAACAGCCGTACCCAGCACGAGACAGCCATACCCAGCACGAGCACAGTTGTACCCAGCACTGGTACAACAGCCGTACCCAGCACTGGTACAACAGCCGTACCCAGCACTGGTACAACAGCCGTACCCAGCACTGGTACAACAGCCGTACCCAGCACTGGTACAACAGCCGTACCCAGCACTGGTACAACAGCCGTACCCAGCACTGGTACAACAGCCGTACCCAGCACGAGCACAGTTGTACCCAGCACTGGTACAACAGCCGTACCCAGCACGAGCACAGTTGTACCCAGCACTGGTACAACAGCAGCCAGCACCAGCTCAGAAGCGGCTGAACTCACAGCAGCAGCGAGCACCAGCAAAGCTGATGCAAACATCTAAAAATGCACTGCAGTACGTATTTACTGTAGAGCATTCACAACTTCACAAAACTTCAAGATGGATATAACTTCAACAATAAGGTAAATTTATGAATTACAGTATTTCTTAGTAGAGAAGTAATATATAGGTAGAGTATGTAATATGATAATGCATTTTTATTGTGTACAAGAAAAAAAAAAGACTGACACAAACGCCTCCTGAAGGTCACCTCTTGCAACGAATCCAACGCTCCAACGAACTGGGGTTGGTCCCATATAGTATGTTGAATCGAGGTTGTACTGTATTTCCAATGCGTTTTATTTGTTTCCTTTATCGTATATGATGCATATTTGTGACCTTTACAATATGTATACAGTAGAATGTTCATAATTTTCCATGGAACTGTGATACATGTGTCAGTAATGTGTCCACAATAAATGTTTATTGTCACAATATTACGTGGAAAAAAATTCACTAATATTACAATATGTACAGTTTCACATACTATTTACACAGTAACACACTGTATTACACACTCAGTACTTTGGAGGTGCGTAATAGTAAACGAAGTAGTCCATGGCACACAGCGCGACTTTGCTCTCCTTGCACCAGCTACAGATAGATTTTCGTTTCCTGTTTCATCGTTCTGTGTGCTTGCAAATAACGCACTCGCGTGCACCCTTGGCTTTAGTACTTGTAGGTGGTATGTAGCCAAGCTTGTAAAGCATAAGGTAGTATTGAAACGATTATAGGAAAAGCTCAATTTGTAAGGTAGTCTTGAAAAGATCGCTTTGTAAGGTCCCACACAGGAAGAGATTCAGCTAGCATCAAAGAGTGTCCATCAGTCAGGAAGAGATTCAGCTAGCCTCAAAGAGTGTCCATCAGTCAGGAAGAGATTCAGATTCTTGAAAATATCTATGGACAACACCACCATGGAAGCCGCTAACACTGTTCATCTATGCTACTTGTATCAGATGCATCATCACTGAACGCAGAAAACGATTCATCTATGTATCATCTATATAAATTGGAGATGGCAAGGGTGGCGCTCAGAGCTACAACTGGATACGCTCGCTGTATCCTCCTCATAGGTGCTGTATCACTGGCATCCGACCGTTGTGTTAAGCCCTTATTGTGCCTAGCTTCACCAATGTTATGACCCTTATGTTCTTCAAATAATAGGGTCTGAATTGCACCGACTGAGCGCAGTCTTTCAACACCGTGTCGGACAGGTGTTTGAGAGCCAGAGGCACGTGTGCCACAAATGGTTGCTCACGCAGTACTAACCCAGCCAGCAGCCCTAGTCTTTCATATTCGTTATAGCAAAAGGTTCGTTCAGTGTTTGTTGGGTAGGCTGCTCCATTATGACAATCTTTCTTTGTTTCAAATCTGTTCCATTTGTTTTGTATTTGTCACTTCCGTCTCTATAATAGAGCAGCCTACCCGACAAACACTGAACGAACCTTTATGGCATTTGTTCATTTTTCAAATTGTTTCAACAGTTTTTATTTTTTTTTTTATTTAAGAAACATAAAGCAGCCGACCTGTAGACCACCGAACAAACCTTTTTGACATTTGTACTGGTTTTCGAAATTCTTCATTTTTTTATTATTTACGTTTTTGTATGTAAGAAACATGGAGCAGCCTACCTGCCGACCACCGAACGAACCTTTCCACAATAAGACAAATGAAAAATAAATATTGAACACATTTGAAGAAATGAAAATATCATAATGGTTTATTGAGTGTATATGTAAGGTAGGCTGCGCCATTATTGAGACGTAAATGACAAATACAAAACAAATGGAACACATTTGAAACAAAGAAAGATAGTTATAATGGAGCAGCCTACCTGCCGAACACCGAAGGAACCTTTTTGACATTTGTTGTATATCAGACATTTCATTTCTTTTTTCTTACAAAAACGTCAATGCTTTGTAACATCTCAGCAGTCACCCCTTTATATCCCAGCATCATTAGCATCTTTAAACAGGAACAACATAATTTATGTGCATTGTCGGAGGCGTCTAAGAATGTGCAAGAAGCAGCGCGACCCCACCATGTGGTGTTGACGTTACACAAACCAGCGTTCGTCATACGGGCGATTTCACGCCGATCAGGCCGTTCGTTACCAAAAATGTTCGTCTTTTGGGGCGATCGTTATGCAAGGTACCACTGTACTTAGCTCTTGCCAATATGGCTTCAGACCCAAAAAAAGCACTAATTATGCACTTATTAGTATGATTAACTTGATTCATGCAGCTCTTGATAAAAATGAGTTCCCTGTTGGGTTATTTGTGGACCTGCGTAAGGCTTTTGACACTGTCAACCACCAAAACCTTCTTCTTAAATTACATCATTATGGAGTCAGAGGACACTCCCTGCAATACCTCAAATCCTACCTTACTGACAGGCTCCAGTATGTTTCTGTGAATAATTCAATTTCTCCCACCCTACCCATCAACATTGGTGTTCCTCAGGGCAGCATACTTGGCCCTCTCCTCTTTCTCATCTACATTAATGACCTTCCAAATGCCTCCCAACACCTCAAACCAATTCTATTTGCTGACGACATAACCTTCATTTACTCCAATCCTGACCCCCTTGCTCTAAATGCCACAGTGAATACTGAGCTAGAGAAAGTCCATCTTTGGCTAACTGCCAACAAGCTCACCCTTAACATTGACAAAACTTTTTATATTCTGTTTGGCAACAAATCCTCTAATTAAATAAATCTCAAAATAAACAATACCCAAATTTGTAACAAATTAGATGGCAAATTCCTTGGCATTCTCATTGACCACAAGCTGAATTTCCGGGGACACATTCTAAATATATCAAAAGAAGTTTCAAAAACTGTTGGCATTCTTTCTAAGATCAGATATTATGTACCCCGCCCTGCCCTGGTGACTCTCTATTACTCATCTATCCTTATCTCAACTATGGTATTTGTGTTTGGGGTTCTACTACCCAAAATCATTTACGTCCTCTAATCACCCAACACAAAGCTGCTATTAGGACAATATCCAACTCTGGCCAAAGACATCATTCGGTACCCCTACTCAAATCTCTGAATATGTTAGATATTAAGTCACTGCACATTCTCTCATGTGTATTATACATATATAAAACACTGAACTGTAATGCCAATCCTGACCTCAAAAGCTTCATAGAAGGTTGTAACAGAACCCATAGGCACCACACCAGAAATAAATACAGTTTTGATATTCCTAGAGTACGACTTAATCAAACTAGAAATGCTTTACAAATCAAGGGACCCAGAATGTGGAATGACCTTCCCAACCATGTTAAAGACTGTACCTCTCTCAACCAGTTTAAGAGAAAAACGAAGCTATACCTAATAAATTCCCTGTAAGCTGCCTTACCCCTCTATTGTCAACCAATGTCTGTTTTTGTTTTAAGTGACGCTGTTTTGTCGACCAAATTGTATTTGTGCTGCTTTTTTAGCCATGTTCCCCCCTTTTTAATTGTTTTTTTTTGTTCTCAACTCATTTTAATCCTTATGCTCAATAAGTATTAAGCCTTAGTCATTTAAGTTTTTCATGCCCGAATTGCTTTGCGTAATAGTGGCTTTAGGCATTGTATGTACTAGCTCTATCTATAATGCGATCCATTAATGTAACATCACTTGTATGTATGTACCTTACCTGAATAAACATATTTATATTTATTATTTATTTATAAAATGTTTTCCATTTTGCACACATTCCTTTTATTGAAGAACTATATTTAGGAATGCCAAACTCTGTATCGAGAGCAGACACACGGGCACCACTTTCACATTCAGCTATGAGTTCTTTCTTCATCTGTGTCTTGATTCAAACCATTTTTTTTTGCTTGGCCCTTATTACTAACTTCATAGGTGACATGATGACTTACTTACACTAAGAATATCAAACATATCCAAAATATCCAAGAGAAAAGTGTAGTGGGTTGTCTAGTGAACAACAGCTATGGTGAAACTGAAGCGGCAGAGACGCATGTTTACTTCTGAATGCTGTGCAAACGGATGAATACTGAACATGAACACTGTGTCTGAATACTGTAAAGTGTGAATTGGAAGCAGTGCAAATATTGAGGTTCCTCTGTACAAGGAAATTATGTAAATATTATATAATTTGTATTGATAAATACAGTATAGTACTGTAATATTACTTTTTGTTGCAACTACATCTAGCTTAACCAAATATTCTTTTCCACAGGATAACAAGCCAGAGGAATGTTCAGTGTGTTTTAACGATTATGGTGACAATCAGCTACGGCCTCGCACACTGCCGTGCGGCCACACATTCTGCTCCCAGTGTATTGACAATGCTATCAAGAATGGTCAGGTGACCTGCCCCAGCTGCCGGGCCCAGCACGCTGCCACAGCTGCTACTCAGTTCCCAATCAGTTATGGTATGGAGGCCCTTATCAGAAAACTAAAAGGTATTGAGGTTGTGCCAGGGGAAACAGTACCAGCAAAACCCATTAAAACTCCTGCGAGAGGAATCAGCAAGAAGTTACGCTCCCTGGTGCAGGAGCAGAAGAGCATCATCAGTAGCCTCATTACTAGCTGTGAAGAGGTACTGTCCCAGCTGGGGGAGTACCGGGGCAGCTGGGGGACTGGAAGACTCACCACCTCCAGCTCCAGGACAGACTCTATGCTCTGGTAGAGCAGAACAAGTCAGCAATGAAGCTTTTGGAACTGGAGGATACCAGTGTGGTGGATATGACAACACAAGGAGAGGAAGGGAAGACTCAGCTGCAGGCCATGTTGGGGAGCCTCGACACAGTCAACACCCCACAGGAGGTTGACACAACCATAGACACAGCTGATGGGTGCAGCATGAAGGTAGAAGATTGGCTCCAGAAGTGCCAGGAACTCTTCCCTAATGTCAAGACTGTCCACACCTCAGTGAAGGTACACTGCTGAAGGTCACATTGTTCTCACCCAACAGACTGTAGTATTCCATCTATATAAACACTTTTGACAAGGAGACACATCAAGATGAGAGTTGACTTTATATATAGGAAACTTTCTGTGGGGAGCCCTGTTGGTTTCCTGAAGCTATCCAGGCTGATATGGATATACTGTATAAGCTTTCTGGAATCAGTCGATGTGCATGGAGTTCTTGCCTACCAGGGACCACATGCCAGAACCTGGCTCCCTCAGAGAGGCACAAGGAGCAATGGCCTATAGAAACTCCCATGTGGTTGGGAGCATTCTATATCTGCCATCGACCAGGTCAGGCACCCAGAAAGGTAGGTGCCCCAAAACAAACCCCTATTCTGGTGAAAATATTGCTACCGAAATCCAAACGAGTTGACAGAACTCCCCAAACGAAAATTAGCAAATGAGCATGACGTATCATGTTGCTGCGCTGCTGTCTGTGCTACCTTACCACCCCCCCCTCCCTGGGAGGGGGAAGGGGGAGTCCTAGACCCTCACACCAGCGATCCACCCTTCAGTTCTTGGCTGATGTGATAATGACGAGGTCTTATGCCTCTGGCTCCTGAATTTGTCTCAGTTTCTGTGCCTTGTGGCATGGTCTGTGTCTAAGGGTGGTGTGCAAGCCAGGAGTAATATTCTTCAGTACTTGGGCTGCATGCACCTAGGGTCGCCTTCCCTCGGTGCTTTGTAAGTACTGCCCTTGGGGCTTACGGCTACCTTCCAAAAATCACCTTGGGATCTACCTCTGCTGTGTCTTTTACTGCTCGGTACTTGGCTGCCCTTGGAGTCAACTGGCGTTTTTGTTGCCCTTGTTTGCCTCAGGGTAGGAGGTAGTTTTCGTCACTGGTATGACGTACCCCACTGGTAGCGTGGGGTACTGCACAGCTAGTTATCACCTATTATAGCGGCCGGCTCTGTTCCGCCTGGATAAGTTGTCCTCTTGTAGGGTTTTTCTTTTGTTTTTGTTTTCCTGCCTGGTGGGTGGGTCTGCCTTTGGTTGGTTGCCCCTATTTATATTCAGGGTATCTATATATACATATCTGTGTTCTTTGTGGTATCCCCTGCTAGGCCCTCTGTGAGTGGACATGTCCTGGGGGTTCAGCTTTTAGAAGTTTGCTTGGTAGTTTTGGGTGCCGGTTTGCAGGATCCCTGCCTGGGCTTCCCTTAGCTTGTTACCAAGGCTAAGGGCCCTGGGAACCACGCAGGGGCTCCGAGGTCCGATGGATGCGACCCTTGAGTGCCCTCTCGCTTTGTGTGAGGTTGATAGTTGCTCTGTCCCCCTTGTATCAGGGTGACAATCACCAGTTGTACCTCCACCATACTGCCTGTCGGGTCGGTGATTCTTTTGACCCAGAGTCATGTGACGTTTGTTGTTTGTACATTCTCCAATTCACCCATGCTACTGATCATGATATGAGGGTGCAGGCAGCAGCTGCATTGCATGCTAGGTTTAGGTTGCTCAATGTGATAGGTTAGTTGCTTCCCCGGATGCCCCGAGACCGGCCCGTTTTGGTTTTAGTGGCCCGGACTTGTGGGTGGGAGTCACTTCGACTTTGGTTCCATCTACCCCTCCTTGTCCTTCCCAGTTTTCACCTATAACAGTGGCCGGCACTTTTTCATCTTGGTATGATGTCCTCTTGCGAGGTTTTTCTTTTTCTTTTAGCCTGGTGGGGGGGGGGGTCTGCCTTGGTGTGCCTCCTCCTTTATATTAGGGTTGTTTTTGTTTGGTGTTACCCCCAGGTTCACCCTTGTGAGTGGACACGTCCCGGGGGCTCAGCATTAGCAGTGCTGACTGGTAGCTTGGGCGCTGGTTAGCAGTACCCTGCCTGGGATTACCCTTAGCAGACCCAGTCTAGGGGCCCTGGGAAACCCCGCTGGGGCACTCGGGATCCAATGGATGAGACCCCTGAGTCAGCACTCACTTTGTGTGAGTTTGAGGCTTGCTCTGTCCCCTTGTCTTAGGGCGATGCTCATTGTTTTTGCCTCCGTCGTGTTGCCTGTTTGGTCGGTGACACATTTGACCCTGAGTCCTGCGAGTTTTGTTGCTTGTTTGTGACTCAATTCACCCAATCTGATGATGACATTATTCGGGTTCACGCGGTTCGCTCCTTACAGGATAGGTTAACCCTAGAATGGCGCATGGCTATATACCATTTGACACCCAAAGGCTCATACCAAAAAAAAAAAATATTTTTTCTTCCTAACTTGTTAATTTGTGTTCACTGATAATGGGAAAAATAATAAAAAATCGTAAGTGACATATATTGCCCGCTATAGGGCGGGGAAGTCTGGCAAAAAACAGGCGCTGACTCAGCGTGCATCCCAGGCGGTCTGTTGCTCGCCAGCTGTCAGGCCGGAGTTGCTACAAAGAGATAATTACCTAATTATTTCAATGTCTCTAATTGATTTTTCGTAGTTTTTTTACTGTAATATTATTCAATAGTGTGTAGTGTGATATATTTATATAATAAAATGAGTGAATCATTGCTGTACTCAAAAATATGGTGTCCATATTGTTGATTCAATTATGTTCATCAAACAGTGAACAAATACTTTGTCGGTTATTACACTATATACACAGGTTATATATAAGTATCTGAATGTTTTGTTCACCATAACGAATCACTAAATTGCTATTATGAGTCAAAAAGTAACGAGGAGTGACCGCCACATTTCAGCCAGCCAGCCACTCACTCCCTCCCTCAACACCTCACTCGCCCACATTCTCCTCCCACAATACTGTTTTTGTTTTTATTCACTATATACAGACGCTATATATAAGTATCTACATTCGTGTTCACCATAACGAACCACTAAGTTCATATGCTGAGTGGCAGTGGCAGCCAGTGGCAGCCCGCCACCGGCTGCCACTCCCTCCCTCACCCACCTGACTTGCCACCATTCTCCTCCCACCTTACTGTTTTTGCTTCTATATACAGATGTTATATATAAGTATTTACATGTTTTGTTCATCATAACTGTACATCTAAACTTGTATGGTGAGTAAAGGCACAAAGACGTAGGACCTCACACAGTCAGCTGGTGGCTGCCGCCCTCAAGGCCAGACGCACTAATATTTCTCCTCCAACAATACTGTTTGTGGTGGTATTACGCTATATACACATACATTTTATATAAATATCTACCTGTTTTATTCACCATACTTGTACAAGTAAACTGGTATGGTACCCAAAGACCATCGTGGTTACCAGTAAACAACATGATAAGTCGTGCAGACGACGCCACCGCCCTCACCAAAATGGCGGCTCCCAACCTACTCCTCTTGCTGTTTATACCTTCTATACACACGTTATATATAAGTATCTACATTTGTGTTCACCGTAGCGAACCACTAAGCTGGTATGGTGAGTGCAGTCAGTAAAAGATGGCCACACACAGTCAGAAGACATCGCCACCACCCTCTCTCCCACAGCATTACTCCTCCCTCTATGGCGCACAGCGCTAAATATCACCACAATCCTGCTATTATCAGAACCCTGGTCAGTTTTATCACAGTCAGGGGTCTTCTGTAATAATATCATCGCTACATAATAGCATGAACAAGTATATTATGGCATTTTTAGGCGATGCTGTGGTCACAAGCTGAACAGCAGTGCTGTGAGCTCATGCTGCGTGCGTCAGGCTTGGTAGCTCACTCAATACTGAGGCCCCTAACACTCGGGAATTTGGCCCACGATTTAAAAGAAAAATGGCGTCTGTTTACAAGAGCCCTGATGAAGGTGTGGTGAACCCCATGTATCCGCAGGTCGTTTAAATCTTGCATAGTACTCCAAAGCATCATATGATGCAATGGGCAATTTACTGCAAGTCGGTCAAAGCATCATATAATGTAATGCGCAATTTAAGGGTTAAGGTTGTTGCAAGGCGCTAGGTTGGTTGCTTCCTCGGATACCCCGAGGCTGTCCCATTTTGCTTATAGGGACCCGGACTTGGGGGTGTTGGTCACGTCGGCCTTGGATCAGTCCGCGCCCCCTCATTCTTTCCCTGCTGTGGTTCATTCACCCCCCCCCTGCTTCTGGCTCCTAACCACCTGGGGGCTTCGGGGTCGGTGCAGGGTTTAGAGGTTTCTGAGACTCGGGCTGTTTCGTGGGTTGCCCCTTCTAGAGTGGCTACGGAGGCATTCGAGTCTGTTCCTCCAGCCATAGCTCCGGAGTCTGACCAGTGGGCTCGCTCTCTTCCTGCTATTTCAGCCTCCCCAAGTTTTTCTTGTGAGGCCAGGGCTTTGGAGGACGACTCGTCCCCGGGGCCTGACGTGGAAGAGGTTCCTGGGGGTTGCTGAGGAACTGATTTGGGGGCCTTGGACCTCGTTGGATCCCACCCGGGTTTTCCGACCCACCGAGCGGAGCTTACTGTTACAATAAGTGGTGTTTTCCTTCCCCTACCCCCTCTGCGTACAAGTTGGATTAGGGTTTAGCTCCTCCCCGGGTTTGGTTCCCTGTCCCTGCAGATCCTTCGGTTCTGTCCTTTCGGAGGTTTTTGGCTTCCCGCGCCTCGCCTACTGCGGACAGCCATTTTGGCTTACCTCCTGCGCGACCCAGAATATGCCTCTATAAATGATCCATCTTCCTTCAGGTTTGGTTCTTCATCTCCATTCTGGGTTCGTTATGAGGTTCCAGGCTCGTCTTGGCTTGCGGACTGCCCTTTGTTCTCGCTGGATGCTTGGGACTCCTTCTGTCGTACCCGCAGGCTTGAGTGGCACGAAGAGTTGACTGTGGTCCAGGTTTACCTAAGGGGGGGGGGCGATTATGAACACCTTAATAAGTGTATTTTTGCTCCTGCCCTTCTGCAGGATGTTGGCGCAGTTCAGCTTCATTTGCCGCTCCCTTCCATGTCGGCTGTGCTTGTGGCTGAGGACTTGCACGTGTGTGGTTTGTTGGCTTTGGTCCTTCATTTCTTTTCCCCCTCCTGGAGCTGTCTTCGGATTTGCTTTGCAGAGGATGTAGAGGTTCTTGGGGCCATTTCTGGGTCTGTTGCCATGGTCTCGGCTGCTCGTGCGTCGTCTGCACTTTTGAAGCTGTTTGCGCCAATCCTGCTGTATGCGCGTTCGCGTTTTTTTGCTGTGCATCTCGCCTGCCGACAGGTGGTGCTCGCTTCCTCCTTGGAATCCGCTTGGGCCCTGGCTCTTAGATTGTTTTCACACTTGTGTCCTTTGCTGTTTGCGGCCTTTGCAGTCGAGCAATATAGGCTGGTGGCTTCTTCCAGTTGCTGCCCAATGTCTGATTTGTTGGTTCTTCAGGATTCTCATGTTGGTTCTTCCCGAAAAGGTCATGCCAGGGCTCGCGGTTCTACTCGTTGGGGTGGGCCACAGTTGCTGGTTTCGGAGCTGGTGCCGCCTTCGGTCTCGGCTGCACCTGGTAGGCATGGTGCTTGCTCTGCAGGCAGGTCAGGTTCTCGTAAGGGGCATCAGCCCTTTCGCGGTTCACCCCATAGATGGGGCGATGGGGGGGGGAGGCTTGCTCTATTTGCTTATGCCTGGTCTCATGATTCGTGGGATTTTCGGGTTGTTTCTTGCGGCCTGTGGTAGCGTTGGGTGGCCCTTCCTTCTTCGGGGGGCTCGGGGCTGAAAGGGCAGGCCTCTTCTTTTGCGCTCTGTAAGGTCGTCTTGGAGTGGGTGCACTTGGTCGTGGTCGAAACGACCATGTCTCTCAGGTGGGTTTCCCGACTGTTTCCAGTTCAGAAACGGAACTGTGCGAACCTGTGGTTCATTCTGGATTTGTCCCTTCTCAAC
Source organism: Procambarus virginalis (assembly GCA_020271785.1). Taxonomy (NCBI): domain Eukaryota; kingdom Metazoa; phylum Arthropoda; class Malacostraca; order Decapoda; family Cambaridae; genus Procambarus; species Procambarus virginalis. The sequence goes on from WNGS01162029.1 coordinate 43,989, forward strand.
CCCTGGGTTTCTTGCCCCTCATTTCAGATGATCACTCTGTCCCAGGTCCGGCTTCTATTGGAGCCAGGCGATTGGATGGTGTTCTTGGACCTCAAGGATGTGTATTCGCATGTCCCAATTTATCTAGGGTTCTGGGACTGGCTCAGTTTTGTTGTGGGGTGCAAAAGTTACTGCTTTCATTGTCTAACATTCGGGTTGACCTAGCACCTCGCGTGTTTACACGCCTTACCCGGGTCATGGTGGCCTGTCTGCATCTGTTAGGTGTTCGGGTTTTGGCCTACCTTGATGACTGGCTGGTTTGGGCTGCATGTCAGTTCACGTGTCAGCTCGCCAGGGATTTATTTCTATCCGAGCTTGCCGGGTTCTGGTTCTGGGTGAACTGGAGGAAGTCCCATCTGGTTCCCTCTAAGGTTCGGTCTTGGCTGGGTCTTGTGTGGGACGTTGTGACCACTTCCTTGTCTCTTCCTCCAGTGGATCTGCTTTGTCTGCATTCCAGCCTTCGTCTGTTCCTGAGGGGCTCTTGGGTCACACGGCGGTTGCTTTAGGGTTTGTGTGGTGTAGCCTGAACTTTTCCATGATGGTCTACCCACCGGATAGGGTTTGGTTTCGTCGGCTGTTCTGGTTTCTTCAGGGGCGTCTCTTCCACCTCTCTTGCGACCGCTGAGTTCGGCCTTCTGAGGCTTTGCGTCAGTTGCTGTGTTGCCGGCTTCCGTTCAGTGCCTTGGCTTTTCCCGAGCCCTCACACAATGTGTTCACAGACGCATCGTCTCCTGGCTGGGGTTTTGTGACCTGTGCTGACTAAGCTGGCCAAGGACGATGGGGTCCGTCCTTCCATCGGGCTCAAAGCACGGTGTGAGAGTTCGCGGCTGTGTGGATGTCGCTCTGGAGGATTCGGGTCGCTGGCGGGTCAACGATCTGACTCCATTTGGACTGTTTCCCGGTGGTTCATTGCCTGAACCGCAGGAGTTCGATGCGGTCCTTGGCTCTTTGGGGCTGGTCACTTTGGGTGACTCGTCTGCTGAGTTCTCAGGGTTTGGCTCTCCTGGCAGTTCACGTTTGGGGGGTTCAGTGTCCTAGCAGACGGCCTGTCCCGCTTCCTTCCCCTTGCAACGGAGTGGACAGTCGACACAGAGTCGTTCAGTTGGCTCTGCCAGACATTCGAGCCTCCGGTGGTGGACCTCTTCGCATCGGCGTGGTACCCTTCCTCGACTGCGAACCGTCGGCGTTGATGCTTTTCAGCAGGACTGGGTGAGGTGGGGGTTACCTGTACCTCTTCCCCCCGGTTCAGAAGTTGCTCCAGGTCCTAGCTCGCTGGGAGTCTTACCAGGGTTGAGTTGTCCTGGCTCCTTGGTGGCCTTGGTTTCAGGTGCTGCTTGCTCAGTGTTTGAACCCGAGGGTCTTTTGCAGCTCTGCCTCTTTCAGCAGATTGGTCCAGCCCGATATAAAATTAGTTCATTCTTCTCCTCAAGTCTTTGCGTCTGGATTTTCTGACTCGAGTCTATCACAACTTGTATGGTGTGCAGGTGGCTTTGTTGTTGGTCTCCCACCTGCGTGCTTTGACTAGGCACCAGTATGAAGTTTCCTGGCAATCCTTCCGGTTTTTCCTCTCACTGCGTAGGTGTACTTCGATCTCTAATAGGGTTGTTTTGTCCATCCTTTCGTGGTTGTTTCAGGATCGTCATCTTGTGCCAAATACTGTCGCCTCATATTGTGCTGCACTCCAACTTGCGTTCGGTACTGATGTTACGTCTGCTTTGTTCCACAAGCTATCTCGTACGTTGTTTCACCACCGGACTGCTCATGCGCCACCTGAGCCGTCCTGGTCTTCGGACTGGGTGCTCTCTTTTCTCTCTTCTCCTCAGTTTGTTGTGGCCCCTTCAGTTCAGGACTGTTTTTCTAAGGTTCTTATTCTGTAGGCATAGGCCTCTGGGGGGTAGGGTTGGGGAGCTTCATGCTCTCCTCCAGCACAGGGGTTGCTGCTCTCCTCCAGCGCAGGGGTTCTGCTCTCCTCCAGCGCAGGGGTTTCTGCTCTCCTCCAGCGCAGGGGTTTCTGCTCTCCTCCAGCGCAGGGTTTCTGCTCTCCTCCAGCGCAGGGGTTTCTGCTCTCCTCCAGCGCAGGGGTTTCTGCTCTCCTCCAGCGCAGGGGTTTCTGCTCTCCTCCAGCGCAGGGGTTTCTGCTCTCCTCCAGCGCAGGGGTTTCTGCTCTCCTCCAGCGCAGGGGTTCTGCTCTCCTCCAGGGGTTTCTGCTCCTTTGGTCCTGGTAGTAAGTTTGTTCTGTTGCAGCCGTCTCTTTTTCTGGCGAAGAATGAGTCTGCTGCTTTCCGAAGGGGTCCTTGGGTTGTTGATGCTTGGATGGTCAGGCCGGGGATGCATCATGTGTTGTGTCCGGTTGCGGCTCTCCATCGTTATTTGCGCGCCAAGGCTGTGGTGGCTGAGGATGCGCTTAGGGTTGACCCAGTTTCCCTTCTTTCCTGTTCCCAGGCTCTGGTCTCCCAGGTTGTCCGCAGGGTTAAGTCTAGCCAGCCTGCGTTCTATCCTCGTGCACATGACGTTTGTAAGTTTGCTGCACTGGCTGCCGTCTTTGGTAACATGTCTTGGGTTTATATTCGGACACTGGGTTGTTGTTGGTCGGACACAAGTCGAGCCTGGCCTCGAGCCGGGCTTGTGGAGTAGAACTCCCAGAACCCCATCAACCAGGTATCAACCAGGGTTCTGGCCCCTCGCTACCTGGTCAAAGTCCTTGGACCTAGTAGGGCCTGTACTGCATTGGTCGGCGGTTGCAGCCAGTTGTCTCAGCTTCGCGTTGAGGAGTGAGGACTGACCGCCGCCTGGGTAAGTCCCTGTTTTTCTTTGTCTTTGGGTAGTTAGCTCCTGGGAGCCAACAGGGTGCCCCCCAGAAAACCAGCGTTGAATGTAATGAATCGCTGCATTACATTGCGAATGTAATGAATACTGGAGTGAACGATATGGAAGAAAATGCAGAATAGAACCAGTGAAGAACAGAGGTGCCATAGGCACAATCAGAGAAAACTGAATAAACATCAGAGGTCCGGTGTTGTTCAACGTCCTACCAGCGAGCAGCAGAAATATTGCCGGAACAACCGTGGACATCTTCAAGAGAAAACTAGATTGTTTTCTTCAAGGAGTGCCGGACCAACCGGGCTGTGTTGTGTATGTGGGCCTGCGGGCTGCTCCAAGCAACAGCCTGGTGGACCAAACTCTCACAAGCTGCTACTTGTGAGCAGCTTCTTCTTCTACTCCCTAAGCCCGGCCTTGGGCTGGGCTTGGGGAGTAGAAGAACTCCCAGAACCCCATCAAGCAGGTATCGCTATTTTCTGGGTGAGTCCCAAAGGTTCCCCGGCATCCCTTCCTCCAGTCGGCGGTGTTTTTCGTGAGTTTTGACATCCAAGCGAGTTTTGAGCCCCAGGCGTGAGGGTCTGGGGCTCTCCCTTCCCCCCTCCCGGGGAGGGAAAGGTTGCATATACAGTGGCGCTGCAACGTGATGACGTCATGCTCGTTTGCTAATTTTCGTTTGGGGAGTTCTGTCTACTCGTTCAGTTTTTGGTAGCAATATTTTCACCAGAATAAGGGTTTGTTTTAGGGTGCCTACCTTTCTTGGTGCCAGACCCGGTCGATGGCAGACATACAAAGCTCCCAACTACACGGGGGTTTCTATATGCCATTGCTCCTCGCGCCTGTCTGAGGGGGTCCAGGTTCTGGCTCGTGGTCCCTGGTAGGAAAGAACTCCATGTACATTGATGCGAGAAGGCTAATATATCCATATCTGCGGGGAGCCTCCGGGACTCACCCAGATAATGACGTTTCATTATGTTCAGTGCTGGTTTTTTGCTCTAATACCTGAAACATTGTTATTAATAAAGTCAACTGTCATCTTGGTGTTTCTCTACACTGTGGTCAGCACTCAGTGATCACTACACCCATGTCAACTGTCATCATAGTGACAGACTGACTACAGGTGTAGTTTCAGTTTCCTGATGCTTCATTATAGTCCAGTTACTTTACTCAGAGCCTGATGCTTCATTATAGTCCAGTTACTTTACTCAGAGCCTGATGCTTCATTATAGTCCAGTCACTTTACTCAGTCTGATGCTTCATTATAGTCCAGTTACTTTACTGAGAGCCTGATGCTTCATTATAGTCCAGTTACATTACTCAGAGCCTGATGCTTCATTATAGTCCAGTTACATTACTCAGAGCCTGATGCTTCATTACAGTCCAGTTACATTACTCAGAGCCTGATGCTTCATTATAGTCCTGTTACTTTACTCAGAGCCTGATGCTTCATTATAGTCCAGGTTCCACCATTAATGTTTGTGTTGGTAATGACAGGTGCAGGAGAGCATCAGGGCGGCCCTGGAGATGATGACCACAGAGACAGGTGCCACAGCTGACCCCGTACACCTGGGAGACTCAGCCTCCACCATTAATGTTTGTGTTGGTAATGACAGGTGCAGGAGACCATCAGGGAGGCCCTGGAGGTGATGACCACAGAGACAGGTGCCACAGCTGACCCCGTACACCTGGGAGACTCAGCCTCCACCATTAATGTTTGTGTTGGTAATGACAGGTGCAGGAGACCATCAGGGAGGCCCTGGAGATGATGACCACAGAGACAGGTGCCACAGCTGACCCCGTACACCTGGGAGACTCAGCCTCCACCATTAATGTTTGTGTTGGTAATGACAGGTGCAGGAGACCATCAGGGAGGCCCTGGAGATGATGACCACAGAGACAGGTGCCACAGCTGACCCCGTACACCTGGGAGACTCAGCTTCCAGCATCATGAAGAAAGTTCAGGAAATCACTGGAGAGATCCCCCAGAAGCAATTAACAGTAAGTTTTTTATTTTCTCTCATTGGTCATATCACAAGATATTGAGTTGGGTTTTGAGGAGAGGAAGCCTGTTCCTAGGTTTATCGGGGTTCCCCAAGGTCAACTACTGACTTTCCTTACCTTACAATTTACAATAGTTTCCTACCTCTGGGATAAATAATTACTGGTAGGTGAACAGGCCCAACAGGTGAAAGGAAACATGAGAACCATTTCTGTCCTGCATGGTGATTGAACCTGTGATCCTCTATTGAACCCGGATCCTGGCCCCCTCACAGAGGCACAGAGAGTGGTTGACACTCCACCAACCTACCATGAAAGCATCCAGAAAGACAGCGAACCAAAACAGACCACTGCTGGTTCCAAGAGACTGAAGCCTTGAAACTGCCAACAAACTCCTAAACAATGCCAGCACCAACCCCCTGCCAGTAGAAGGGGGGGGGGGCCTGGAGCTACAGGTCCAGCACCAACCCCCTGCCAGTAGAAGGGGGGGCTGGAGCTACAGGTCCAGCACCAACCCCCTACCTGTAGAGGGGGCTGGAGCTACAGGTCCAGCACCAACCCCCTGCCTGTAGAGGGGGGCTGGAGCTACAGGTCCAGCACCAACCCTCTGCCTGTAGAGGGAAGCTGGAGCTACAGGTCCAGCACCAACCCCCTGCCTGTAGAGGGGGGCTGGAGCTACAGGTCCAGCACCAACCCTCTGCCTGTAGAGGGAAGCTGGAGCTACAGGTCCAGCACCAACCCCTGCCTGTAGAGGGGGGCTGGAGCTACAGGTCCAGCACCAACCCTCTGCCTGTAGAGGGAAGCTGGAGCTACAGGTCCAGCACCAACCCTCTGCCTGTAGAGGGGGGCTGGAGCTACAGGTCCAGCACCAACCCTCTGCCTGTAGAGGGAAGCTGGAGCTACAGGTCCAGCACCAAACCTCTGCCTGTAGAGGGGGGCTGGAGCTACAGGTCCAGCACCAACCCCCTGCCTGTAGAGGGGGGCGGAGCTACAGGTCCAGCACCAACCCTCTGCCTGTAAGGGGGGCTGGAGCTACAGGTCCAGCACCAACCCCCTGCCTGTAGAGGGGGGCGGAGCTACAGGTCCAGCACCAACCCCCTGCCTGTAGAGGGGGGGCTGGAGCTACAGGTCCAGCACCAAACCCCTGCCACTAGAAGGGGGGGCTGGAGCT
>WNGS01162031.1:0-16727 GCA_020271785.1 Procambarus virginalis
GATCACTTTGTGGAAGAAGGGATTATAGACTCTGATACTCACGAACAATACACTATTTCAGATAAGCATGATTTGACGGCAATGAAGCTCAAATTAGAACTTGCTAAGATCGAGAGGGAGCAACAAAAGGAAGCAGCTGCAATCAGAAAGGAAGAGCAAGAGCGTGAGGCTGCCATCAGGAAGGAAGAACAAGTAAGAGAAATCTGCCTCAAGGAGCGAGAGGCCACACTCAAGAAAGAAGAGGGCGCATTGCTTAAGGAACAACCAAGAAAGGGAGGCCCTACTCCTCCAAGGACAGCAAGAACGTGAGTTGGCCCTATTCAGAGAGCGTGAAAAAGTACAACTTGAAACAAAACGACGACAACTAGAGATGCAACGCGAGCATGAAAAACAGCAAGCGGCTCTGGCTCTAGAATGTCGTGACAGAGAACTCACGTTGGACACTACACACCAAGCTCAACGCCAGCAAGCTGCAGCTAGTCTTCCTCCAAGTTTCAATGTCTCCCATGCAAGTAAGTTAATGCCACCGTTCGTAGAAACGGAGGTTGATGTTTTTTTACAACTTTTGAGACCCTTGCTAATCAACTTAGTTGGCCTAACGACCAATGGGCTACCCTTCTCCGAGTACATCTTACAGGTAGAGCAGCAGTCACACTCAGCACTTTGGCGTCTGAGAATGACTACCCAACCCTGAAGCAAGCCGTGTTGGACGCCTACCTTCTCTCCACCGAAAGCTACCGACGAAAATTCCGTGACTACATAAAGGCAAGTACCACCACCTTCTTAGAATTTGCCAACACCAAACGGAGATATTTTATGAAAAGGCTGGAGGCAGCACATGTCTCTACTTTTCCAGAACTCGTCAACCTCATGCTGGTTGAAGAATTCTTGAGGCGTGTACCTCCTCCTGTCCGTTTATACTTAGCAGATAAGGAAGAGACCGACTTAGTGAAATGCGCGAAGTCGGCTGACACTTACAGCCTCATCCACCGGCTGACACCAGAACCACCTACCAGTAAGAAGTCTTGGTACAGTTACAAGAAAGTGAGCCCAGATCAAGGTACCTCTCAACTGTACTGTAAGTATTGTCGACTCTATTTACATACCATAGAAAAATGTGGTAAGTCTCAATATAAAGGTAACACAGAATCCAGCAAACCCAAACAGACTCCTCCTAAGTCCGGTAAGCCTGTAATGAATGTTGGTGTTCATGCTAATGATCTTTCTCTCTTCAGTAAGCATCTGTATCCTGGAACTATCACTACCAACGGTTCAGATTCTGAGGGACGTTTTGGACTTAAGATCTTGAGGGACACAGCGGCTCTTCAATCAATAGTCTTGAAATCAGCTGTGCCCAACGTCGCCTACACAGGAGAGACTGTCTTCATCACTGACCTCACTGCTACTACTCCTTATCCTCTCGCCAGAGTCCACCTGGATTGTCCCTTCGTGACCGGTGAAGTCCAAGTCGCCGTCAGGGAAAAGCCTTTTCCCATGCCTGGAGTGCAACTTCTCCTGGGCAACGACTTGGCAGAAGACCTGCAACCGACCAACCTGATCGTCAAGGACAAACCCCAGGTGGGTACCTCTGTTTGGATAATCCGATTTTTGAGCATGTTCCAGCAAAGGTTCAAGAGAGTGATGAAGTTTCTCCTCCTGTTATGGTGACCACCCGTGCTCAAGCAGCACGACCGCAGCCAGCTGACTCTACTACTACCGCTGTCCCTCAAGACCCTTCGAAACTACCCCCAAATCTCACCGCTTTGGAGTTCCGTAAGTTACAGAGGAAGATCTTACCTTGACACCATTATTCTTTCAGGCTGAGACTCAATCCGACAGTATTCCTGGGTTCTTCTTAGAGAACGAGTTACTCTATCGCAGATACAGACCCAGTAAACTGAAGGAGGAGGACGATTGGGCAAACGTTGAACAACTAGTGATTCCTACCAGCCTGCGGCCCACGATTCTACACCTGGCCCACGGAGCACTATCACACTACGGGTTTAACAAGACCTACCATGGGATTCGACAAGACTACTACTGGCCAGGTATGGTTAATGATGTCAAACAACATGTAAAGCAATGCCACGTGTGTCAGATGGCAGGTAAACCGAACGTTTCATCCCCAGAGCACCACTGACACCCATCCAGGTGCCTGAGGAACCTTTCCACAGACTTATTATTGACTGTGTTGGTCCTTTGCCTCGGACCAGTTCCGGCAACGCCTATATCTTAACCATCCTGTGTCCTACCACCAGATTCCCCATAGCAGTTCCAGTGAAAAACATTACGGCTGCTACAGTGGTGAAGAATTTACTGAAGATCTTCACCCAGTATGGATTTCCGAGGGAGATTCAGAGCGACTGTGGCACCAACTTCACCAGTGATCTCTTCAAACGGACTCTGGAGGAGTTCAACATCAAACAGGTACTGTCCAGCCCCTATCATCCTGCTTCACAGGGTTCTCTTGAGCGTAGTCATCAGACTATCAAGGCACTCTAAAAAAGTTTTGTAATGAGACCTCAAAGGATTGGGATAGGCAACTTGATCTCATCATGTGTATTTTCAGAAGTCTTCCCAACGAGTCACTAGGAGTATCTCCTTATGAGATGCTCTACGGACGTAAGTGCCGTACACCTCTCAAGGCTTTCAAGGATTCTCTACGTGATGCCACCTTCAGTGAGCATCAGAATGTGCCCCAGTTTCTTCAAAACCTCCGACACATTCTAGAGAGGGTCCATTCCTTTGCCAGAAACAACCTACTGAAAGCCCAAGAGAGGATGAAGACTCGTTACGACCAGCACTGTCAAGTAAGGAAGTTTAAACCGGAGACTTAGTACTCGCCTATTTCCCTATCCCAGGTTCTCCTTTACAAAACAGGTTTTCAGGACCCTACCGTGTTAAGGAGTGCCGGAATAACTACAACTACGTTCTCGAGACCCCCGATAGGCGGCGGAAGACCCAGCTGTGCCACATCAACTTACTAAAGCTCTATCATGGTACTCCTCCCACTGTGCTACTAAACTTCTCCACCTTTACAGGTCCATACAGCCACAGTGAGACCTTCCCTGCTTCTCCTTCCGAAAGCACTGACACTGAGACAGCGCTTTCTAATTCGGAAATCCTTACTGACATCCATAATCACTTTCAGGACGATAATAGTGCTTTACTNTCAAGGCACTCTTAAAAAAGTTTTGTAATGAGACCTCAAGGAATGGGATAGGCAACTTGATCTCATCATGTGTATTTTCAGAAGTCTTCCAACGAGTCACTAGGAGTATCTCCTTATGAGATGCTCTACGGACGTAAGTGCCGTACACCACTCAAGGCTTTCAAGGATTCTCTACGTGATGCCACCTTCAGTGAGCATCAGAATGTGCCCCAGTTTCTTCAAAACCTCCGACACATTCTAGAGAGGGTCCATTCCTTTGCCAGAAACAACCTACTGAAAGCCCAAGAGAGGATGAAGACTCGTTACGACCAGCACTGCCAAGTAAGGAAGTTTAAACCAGGAGACTTAGTACTCGCCTATTTCCCTATCCCAGGTTCTCTTTTACAAAACAGGTTTTCAGGACCCTACCGTGTTAAGGAGTGCCGGAATAACTACAACTACGTTCTCGAGACCCCGATAGGCGGCGGAAGACCCAGCTGTGCCACATCAACTTACTAAAGCTCTATCATGGTACTCCTCCCACTGTGCTACTAAACCTCTCCACCTTTACAGGTCCATACAGCCACAGTGAGACCTTCCCTGCTTCTCCTTCCGAAAGCACTGACACTGAGACAGCGCTTTCTAATTCGGAAATCCTTACTGACATCCATAATCACTTTCAGGACGATAATAGTGCTTCACTCATCAAACTCATCAGAGAACATCAGAGTTGTTTCGAGATGATCCACAAGAGTGTACTGTGACTCGGCACGACATCCAACTGCTACCTGACACCCGGCCGATTCGCCAACCATTCTACCGAATCAGCCCTAGCAAGAAGGAAGTCATGCGTGCTGAGGTACAGTACCTCTTGGACCATGGACTGGCTACCCCCTGTGAGTCCCCCTGGGCCTCACCATGTATCTTGGTACCCAAACCTCACGGTAAGATCCGGCTGTGCACCGATTATAGGAAACTTAACAGTGTTACCGTTAAGGATGCATACCCATTACCTAGGATTGACGACATCCTTGACGCCATTGGTAATGCCCGCTACCTGTCCCAGGTGGACTTACTCAAGGGCTATTACCAGGTGTGCTTAACGGAGCGAGCTAAAGAACTGTCTGCCTTTATCACCCCTTTCGGACTTTTCAGATATAACCGCCTTCCCTTTGGACTCTGCAATGCCCCGGCCACCTTCCAGAGAGCTGTCAACCACGTCATCCAGTTCTTGGACAACACCTACGCCTATTTGGATGATATCGTTGTAGCATCCAACACCTGGAGCGAACACCTGCTCCAGCTGCAACGATTGTTCGCCAAGCTCCTGAAAGCCGGCCTCACCATCAATCTGGGCAAGTCCACTTTTGCCAAAGGTAAAGTGCGGTATCTGGGTCATGTTATAGGGAGTGGCAGCCTGGCTCCGTTAAATATCCACACTCAAGCCATCAAAGAGTATCCACAGCCTACTACCAGGAAGCAGCTCCTGTGCTTCCTTGGTCTTGCTTCTTATTACCGTAGGTTTGTGAGGAACTTTAGCACTGTTGCAACACCCTTAATCACCTTAACCAGTCCCAAGCAACGGTATAATAAAACCATGGAGCAAACTGTTGCTTTCGAACAACTCAAATTCCTCCTCTGTTTTAATCCTATTCTCGCCTCGCCAGATACCAAGAAGACTTTCATCCTCCATGTCGACCCCAGTGGTAACGGCATCGGGAGTGTCCTAATGCAGCAACGAGGCGAGGAGGTTCTACCTGTCAGCTACTACAGCTACAAGTTGAAGCCTCACCAGAAAACTACAGCACTATAGAGAAGGAACTCCTCTCCATCGTCCTGAGCTTACAACACTTTGCACCATACCTGCAAGGTGCTCGGTCCACTACCATCTACTCGGACCACAATCCTCTACGTTTCCTACATCAAGCCCAATTCAATAACCAACGTCTGCTGCGATGGGCTTTATATCTTCAAGGCTTCAGTCTGAAAATCTGTTACATCAAGGGGCCTGATAACATCATCGCCGACGCCCTCTCCAGAGTTCATGAGGTAGAGGCAGCTCCACCTACCACTCTACCTCCCAAGAACGTGACTTCTATGGGAACCGCAGGCTTCGGGGGAGAGTTGTGACGATAATCTCTTCCAGGAGATTTAGCCTGCTCTTCCCTACCATCATCACATTCAAAGCTACATTCAAGATACGTTCGACAGTAGCTAAAACGTAAAAAGACAGCCACATGCACCTGCACCCCCTCCCCCCTCACACTCCTTGCCGACTGCACTTCAACTAGCAAACTACCAGCTGTGGGACTGCCTGCATTCTCATTGGCTGTTCGTGATTTCGCCACTCCAGTCCTCCACCACTCACGCACGTCGTCAAGTCAACGTTGGAGTCAGCGAGCTGTACCACCTCAGAATATCTTGTGCTCTATAGCTGAGAACATCTAGTTGATTCACCTCGTGTGATCAAATAGCGGTTGTTAGCTTGCTCATATATTCCCAGCACCATTTTATATATTGACCATTTATATATTTCTTGTATTTCATTTGTGTCCCATTGTTAACGTAACCAGTATTCATTTTTATGTTAGTTCTTTTTCACTTGTTATACCTGCACTTTGCTCAGCCAAGGAATTGTCTTTATTTAAATTTGTTTTCTGGAGTAATTAAATTTCATTATTTATCTTTTGTTTTGTGTATATTACCTTACCTTCCTACAGACTATCAGACAAGCAGTCATTCTTTTTTTTGTACATATGTGTGACCAGGCATTGACATCTGCCAGTGGAAGACTGCCGAACACCATACTCCACTACTTTACCGTCACAATATATTGGTAATAATAAGACACATGTTGTGGAAATACTGCAAATGAATTTTTCAAAGCCAAAACAAAAACAGAATAACTGCAGAGTGCATTTAATTGTAAATTCTGTGGATATCTACACCTAGCTCATCCAGAGCACTATACAACTCTGGCTCTGACTGAGGATCAGGAACAGATGAAACTGCATGTGACAAACTATCATCTTGAGGGATAACCTCATTATCATCCAGCCAATGGACATGTGGTGAGTGCACGGTTGAAACGAGAGGTCTAGATCTAAGATTATAAGTGCTAGTATGGGGTTGCTGAACATCAAGTGGTCTGTCAACCACAGAAGGTGGTGTCCCAATAGGAGGATCTGTCTGGGTAAGTTCATTGTCATCTTCCTCATCAGTCTCGTCAACAGTCATTTTAGCTAGCTTCATATGGTCTAAATGCTCATTTATATACTCTCCTTTTACCAAGTTCTTCAGTCTGTACTTGTTACCTTTGATAAGCTCAATTACCTTATATGGACCCAAATATTTCTTAGTTAACTTATACATAGGACCAGACCAGTGTTGGTTAAGTATCATTACTACAGATCCGATATTTATTTTACTGGGTTTAGCTCGTTCATTCCTTGCTCGAGTGAAATTGGCTGTAGCTTTGGACAATTGTTCTCGTATTTTCTTGAATACTAGTTGCATTTGTCTACGCTTCACTTGAACAAAATCATCTACGTTATATAAGGGAGTAGGAGGTACGTTAATCAATTCATTAGGGAGGATCTTATCTGTACCATAAAGAATAGCGTGAGGTGTGTCACCTGTAAAAAAATTAATGGAAGAATTTATAGCACACTGAATTAAGGGTATAAAATCATCCCAATTGTTGTTATAAAAATTCAACGTGCCTCTCAAGGCATCTAACACTTTCCTGTTAGTACGTTCAGCGAGTCCGTTACTTGCCGGATGATAAGGCATGATACTACATTTTTTAATGTTATATGAATCACACAAGCTAGTTAAAATACTATTACTGAATTCTGGACCATTATCTGAAAGGATTACCTTAGGCATACTATATCTACAAATTATGTGGTCATGGAATGCACTGGCTATAGTTTCTGCTGTTTTGTTCGGGATAGGAACTAGTTCGCAAAACCGTGAAAAATTAACAACCATTACAAGCAAATGTTTGTTCCCTTTCTCTGTTTCCGCAAAATTTGTCAATAAATCCATCGATACTCGTTCCCAAGGAGCTTTAGTTGCTGGGTACACCTGAATTGGATTAGGTCCTGAAACATGTCCCTTGTACTGTAAGCAGGTTAAACATCTGTCAACATAATGAACAATCTCCTTAGCCATTTTTGGCCAAAAATACTTCAATCGACCTTGTTGGAGTGTACGATCCTTTCCTGGATGTGCACTTGCAGGAGTATCATGGATAATTTTTAACACAGTAGGTACCACGACAGCTGGAACACCTAACTGACAACATTTCCTCGGGGCTGTCCCTAGCTTTACTACTCTACACAGTAAATTGTCTAACATCACTAATTCTTTCAATGGTACTGGTGGTTTATGAATCGGGCGAGTGTCTTGCTTAGTCAAAAATTTAATGACGGGTGCCCATATGGGGTCTTGTCTCTGTTCCGTTTCTACTACTGTAGCATCTAATGCTGGGTAATTTAACTGAATCGCAGCTACGTGTCGAGAAAATGCATCAGCTACAACATTTTGCTGGATAGGGGATTATCTTTACGAAAGGAAGGCTAAGGTGTAGTATCAAGGTTGTATGTCAGGTGTGAGGTCTTTTGAACTCGGCACACCTCAGGGAGGAGTGTTGAGTCCCACTCTGTTTAATGTACTAATGAATAGGATAGCATCTGAGAGACACTCAAATGGGGTAACTCCGATCATATATGCCGATGATATTTTGTTCCAGGGCAAAGATATTTCAAAGGTTCAAACAGTGTTGGACAATTTCGGATACCTGTGTCACCATATGGGACTGGTGGTTAATGAAAACAAAACTAAGTTTGAATGTAGAAGTCGGAGGCCCATTATAATGAAAATAAACGGTAAAAATATAGAGAGAGTTAATATATATAAATATTTAGGCATATATGTTGGATATACCCATGAGAGTTTGGAAGCTGAGATGAACAGACTGTTGGATCAATGTCGGAAAAGATTACAACCTCTGAAGGCCTTGGCATGCTGTGGAAAGGGAGTGGGAGTCCCTGTGCTACGAAGGATATACTTGAGTACTGTAAGAGCTCTTATTGATTATGCTGCACCTGTCATTTCTTGTTTTGGTAAAGGTAGGATGGGCAAGTTGGAGAAGGTACAAAATGAAGCCATGAGAATTATCTTAGGATGCCCAGGAAATGCTATGATTAAGATAATGAGGATGGAGCTGAATCTGCAGAGTATTAGGGATAGAATTTCAGAGATAAATGTAGCCTCTGCCATTAGATTAATGAGAGGTGGGGGAGCTAATGAATTAATCTTCTCGGTTCAAAAGGTGGGAAGTAGTGAACAGTGTATGATGAAGAAGAGAGTATATATGAATAACTTATGTTCTAATGTTATAAAGTATGATGTTATTACAGAGTGTGTTGCGGTGCCCAAGAGAAAATTAACACCACCATGGGAGGATTGTAATGTAGATGTAGTAATTACTCCCTTGCAAAAGAAAAAAAGTATGTATGAAATAGAAGAGCTGAGGGCGACATATGATTGTATAATTAGAAAACTGCCCACAGAAAACACTCTACATGTATATTGTGATGGGTCAGTAGCTAGGGATGGGAAGGCAGGATGTGGAGTCATGATCAGAGAGTACACTGACATCGGCACTGTAGATACTGTTATTGGACGCGGCTTAACTGACAATGTCTCTTCAACGCAGGCTGAACTCCAAGGAGTATTAGCAAGATTACAGGAAGTAGTCAAATGTGGTAAAAATGCTTGCTTCTTTATTGACAGCAGAGGAGCGTTAGAGTCTTTAAATAGCAGACGCCCAGTATATCAGAATACTGTGATAGAGTGTAGAGAGAATGTTAAGAAATTAGAAAAAACTGGGTATAAAGTAAGATTCATGTGGATCCCTTCACATGTGGGAATACTGTTGAATGAGGTAGTTGATGACATAGCGAAAAGAGCCACTGAAAAACTCTTGTTGATGTTATATGTCAGTTAACCTTGAAACAAATAAAAACAAGAATCAAGATGATCCAAGAGGGTGATGAAATGATAAAGAGAATGGCAATGGTGGACAGTAGTAACACACTTAAGCATTATTCAATAATAAATACAAATTCGTCCTTCACCTATGGTAAAGGAAAGTCTACTTGGAAGGATTCAATTTACATGAGATGAAGATTAGGATATAAATATATCTGGCAATATGGTGTTGATGTCAGTGAAAAAGATAAGGAGTGTAAATTATGTAGTATGCCGCACGCCCACACCTTAGAACATTATGTATTAGAGTGTCAACTTATTGAAAACTATAGAAATAAGGAATTAAATAGAGTACCACATCAAATTGTTTGGATGTGTGATAATGGTATGATAGACAGTATACTTAGGAGCTACAAGAATTTTGCCCCAAGAGTGTAACAATTATATGCTGTACTTACTATATTAACCTGCAATGTTAAATGGGATTCTTGTAATGTTATTTGTGTATTTGTATTCACTGAATTTGTGCGCCCCTTGAGGGACTTGAAGTAGAGGGGGTAGAAATAGCCTAAGCTACTCTATCCCTTTGAGATGTATTTCTTGCTTATCTTGAACTTGAACTTGGCAGGTGTCAACGAAATTAACGTAGTCTCATTGAAGATTGAGCTCATGGCACTGTCGATACATGCTACACAAGGGTATGATGTGGTCTTTGATACTAATGTTCTAACGATGGGGGAAACAATGCAATATTTTCATCAATCATGGTGTACAGACCTAAGAGAATGTCTCCAGGAAAATGAATAATGTCAACAACTAAACATGTTATAGACAATGTGACATCATATAACTTGAGTGGGAGGTCAATTTCACCCTGAACTTTTACTTTATTTCCAGAAATACCACTTAGAAAAGGTATGTGTGACTGTTTTAAAGTAATAGGGTGCTTACTTTCAATGTCTCTAAGAGCTGAGGGGCTTGACAATATTAATTTTTGCACCTGAGTCAAGAAAAACTTTTAAAACTCTACCATGGACAATGGCTGAGACAAGGGGACCATCACTTGAGACTGGACAAGTTACTACTCTTGACTTATGTTGTCTTGGATATCTGCGTCTTGTCTGGGTCAAATTTACTGTGGTTCCGTCAACATCTACAACTGGTCTAGAGTCAGTGTCCTCCTCTGTCTAATGTCCAAATCTATTTTGGGTAGCTACTGAATACACAGGGAGGGCACTAGGACTGGCTAGCTTGAATTGGTTAGAGGATGGCCTTGGGGGTTTCCCGACGACATGGAGTGAACATTCTGAGCTCCAGCATTCTGTGACTGAGTATTATAATTTGAGGTTGCATTATAGCTGGGCTGGGAGTTGTAATTACGAGAGTTCTGATAATGTCTTGGACACTGTGCGCCTCGCCAAGGCTGACCGTGGGAGTTACGAGGTGGAGATGTCCTTTGCCTAGCTCTACAATCCGCAGTGTGGTGGCCAACTTGTTTATGGTATTTGCAATAGGGGAGCCTAGAATGATTAGATTGACGAGGGGACCGAGAGAATTGTCTAGGAGGCGGACCAACAGTCCCTTGCGAGGTGGTTACTCTTACCACAATGCCAACATGAGGGAGTGGGTGGTTGTGGACTATGGCGTTTCGGCAATATATGAGGCGGCGAATTTGACTGGGGGCTACGAGCATGGGTGCGGTTCTGCGACCAAGAGTTTTGAGAGTTTGTGGGAGGATGCTGAGAGCTTGTTACTACATTTACAGTATCAGAGGGTGTCATGTTCACAGAAAATGGTACCATCCGTTTTCTATGTGCGGCGGCTGGACGCCACTAGAGAAAGAGAGAAGGTAAACAAAGCACAGGACGCCTGCCAAGCTTGGGAGCTCTAGTCATGTAATCGTTTATAAGTATTAAAGTCAGTAACCAGGAATGACTTTACATCAACCTTACTACCAAGACTATCTCCGCTATATACAGATACCACATTGGCGACGACGATGAACTGGGAACGCAGGTATTTTGTTCAACAAAACACAAGGGAGAAGCATGCTGCCTCACGTGCCCGGAGAAGGAAAGAGAAGCTGTGAGCACCATACCCCATGCTTATTTGTGCTGACTGTTGCTGTGTGCTGATCGTTGCTGTGTGCTGGCCGTTGCTGTGTGCTGGCCAATGCTGTGTGCTACCCCAAGTTGTGCTGACTCAAGCTGTGTACTGAGTAATCTGCAAGGCAACGCTGTGTACGAGACGACGCTTTGATGCAGTGTACAAAACCCGATGTTTTGGTTACGAAACGACGCTTCGTGCCACAAAATTTTCACGCTGTGAACCAACTGCTGTGCCAACTGCTGCCTACTGCTGCCAACTGCTGTGCCAACTGCTGTGCCAACTGCTGCAAACTGCTGTACCAACTGCTAACAACTGCTGTACCAACTGCTGACAACTGCTGTGTTGCTGTGAGTAGGAACAACACATGTACACAAGGGCTAGGTAAGAAGTCAGTTGCTGCTGTGTTGTGCACTGTTGTGAACTTTTGCATTAAAATGCTTGTGTGCTTTGCAAAATTAAAGTAATTACAGTGAATTCTTAAATAACATATACAGTGCAGTAAGTGTTATATATTCTGAGGAACATTTTAAGTGATAAGTTTAAATTTATTCAGTAAAAATGGCAAATATACCTCAGTTTCCTGCATTTGATCCTGACTGTGACCAGACAAACCTGTCACAGAGGTGGACCAAATGGCTTAAAAGGTTTGAAAATTTGTTGATAGTTTCTGACATCAAAAGTGCTGAAAGAAAGCGTGCCTTTCTACTTCATTATGCAGGTGATAGAGTTTGTGACATCTTTGATACACTGAAAGACACTGGTGGTGCCAAAGATTATGACACTGCCAAGGCCAAATTATCTGAGCATTTCAAACCAAGGCAAAATACTGCTATGGAAATTATGCATTTCAGGAGAGCAAAACAACTCTCTAATGAAACTGTTGATCAATACCATACACGTCTGCAGGGTTTAGCAGACCATTGTGAGTTTGCTGATGTTGACAAAGAAATCAAACAGCAAATAATTGAAACATGCACATCTACACGTCTTCGTCGAAGAGCTCTAGAACTTGTTGATGATGAAAGTTCTCTTACCAAGATACTGGATATGGCTCGTCGAATGGAAGATGCTGCACGTGATGCTCGTGTCATGGAGTGCAGTGCCAACAACGGTTCTGCCACTGTTACTAACAGTCATGAAGTATGTAAGGTTCAGGGAGTACACCATGATCGTAGAAGATATCATGCCAAACCTAACATAAAATTGAGCCGAGAACCACATCACAACTGGAGTCATGGAACAAGACTCAAGCAGTCACAACGACTCACATCAGAGGGTTGTCAATAATAAATGTTACAATTGTGGAGGAGACTACCCACACCAAGATAATGTTTGTCCTGCACAAGGTAAGAAGTGCTATGAGTGTAGAAAACTAGGTCATTTTGGTGCTATGTGTCGTTCCGCACTAAAGAAACCACAATCAATAAATAAAAGCAATGTACGAGGATCAAGTCATAGGAGTCGAGGTGGCAAACACAATATTGCACCTCAAATCAAGAATGTTAATAATATACAAGACAACATTTCATTACAACCAGTCTCAGATGACAGTGAATGTGATTATATTTATGGAGTACAATCAATCACAAAATGGAATGATCTTCCAAACAACCCAGAGACTATAGTATACATTGCTGGCATTTGTCTCAAAATTCTCATTGACACTGGATCAAACATTGACACCATTGCTGAGTGCCACTATGAAAAATTTAAAAAACAGTTCCCAAAGCTTGAAAACTATAATGGCAAAGCCACTGCCTATGCTTCAAAGGTAGCCTTACCAGTGATTGGAACTTTCACTGCAGAGATTAAGTCAAAGAATGCAATGCTCATTACTACATTCCATGTTGTTAGGAATGCAAAGGAGTCTCTACTCAGTTACAAGACTTCAACCAAATTGGGGCTACTTCAGCTTTCTAATGCTGTAGCAGTGGAATCTGCAAACAATGTTGATGCTATTGTTGCTGAATTTTCTGATCGGTTTAAATCCATAGGTTGTTATACTGATAGCAAGGTACATCTGCATATCAACCCAGATGTAATTCCAGTTGCCCAACCACATCGCCGACAACCATTCCATACTCGCAAGAAAGTCGATGCCGAACTGGATAGGCTGATAGAACTAGATATCATTGAACCGGTAACAGGCCCAACACCATGGGTAAGCCCAATTGTCACTCCACCGAAGCCGAAGAATCCAGATGAGATACGCATTTGTGTAGACATGCGTGTTCCCAACAAGGCAATAATGCGTGAACGCCATCCTACACCCACTGTAGATGATATGATTTACCGCTTGAATGGTGCAACTGTATTCAGCAAGTTAGATTTAAACAAGGGCTATCATCAGCTTGAACTTGATGATGAGAGTCGATTCATCACAACGTTTACGACACATCGAGGTCTGTATAGGTACAAGCGCCTGAGTTTTGGTATTAACAGTGCTGCTGAAGTATTCCAGCACATCATCAGCCAGGTATTGCAAGATATACCTAATGCTGACAACATGTCTGATGACATCATTGTTTATGGCCGTACCCAAGCTGAACACGACAAAGCTCTTCGTGCAACATTGCAACGCTTACGAGAAAAGAATTTGACGCTAAGCCGAGCAAAGTGTGAGTTCAATCAACATAAAATGAATTCTTTGGACATGTACTTAGTGACAAAGGTCTGTCTCCAGATCCTAAGAAAGTTGCAGATATCAAGAATGCTGCACCTCCTTCAACATCCACTGAAGTACATAGTTTTCTGGGAATGGCAAACTACTGTTCTCGCTTCATTCCAGATTTTGCTACCATTACGAAGCCTCTACGTGAGCTCCTGAAGAAAAATGCATCATGGTACTGGAGCGATGTCGAGCAAAATGCATTTGATGCTGTGAAAGATGCACTAGTAGAAAATGCGACTGCTGCATACTTTGATCCATCAATGGACACTGAGTTAACGGTGGATGCTAGTCCTGTTGGTTTAGGTGCTGTGTTAGCCCAACACAAACCTGGTCAACCAGATTCCAGAGTAGTAATTGCCTACGCCAGCCGTTCTCTCACAGATGTTGAGCAACGATACAGTCAGACAGAGAAGGAAGCTCTTGCTCTTGTATGGGGCTGTGAACACTTCAATGTGTATCTGCTTGGTGCACCCTTTACCACGATAGTCACTGACCACAAACCGTTGGAGACCATCTTCAATAATCCAAGTCCAAACCACCAGCTCGCATTGAGAGATGGCTCTTCGTCTGCAACCATACAACTTTACGGTGAAATACAAGCCAGGTGCAGGCAATCCCGCTGATTACATCAGTCGACATCCTGCCAACAGTTTCACCATCACCAAGCATCAGCAAGTTGCCGAGGAATATGTACACTCTGTAACCTGTGATGCAGTCCCCAAGGCTCTCACTCTTGATGAAATCCGTACTGCAACCCTAGAGGACCCAACTCTGCAAGCAACAGTGGATGCATTGACTAAGAAAAAGTTTCCACGCATCCCACCCTCAGGAGTTGACCAAGATGCATTCAAAGCACTTGAACGCATCCAGACAGAATTAAGTGTTACGCAACAACGCGACACCGTGCTGCGAGGTACTCGTATCGTCATTCCAGCTGTTCTCCAGCAACGTGCTCTGAAGCTTGCACATCAAGGACACCAAGGTCTTGTAAGGACCAAACAGCTGCTACGAGAAAAGGTGTGGTTTCCTGGCATTGATCGTCAAGCTAAGGACATGCATGATGCCTGTGTCCCTTGCCAAGCTGCAGTGGATACTTCAAGACCAACACCTCTACAACCTTCACCACTACCTGCTGCACCATGGATGAAGTATCGATGGACTTCTGTGGACCGCTACCAACTGGAGAGTACTTGATGGTAGTCATTGATGATCACTCACGTTATCCAGAAGTAGAAATCATCACTGTGGTCCTGCATAAGGCTTTTGACACTGTAAACCACCAAAACCTTCTTTTTAAATTACATCATTATGGAGTCAGAGGTCACTCCCTGCAATACCTCAAATTTTTACCTTACTGACAGGCTCCAGTATGTTTTTGTTAATAATTCAATTTCTCCCACCCTACCCATCAACATTAGTGTTCCTCAGGGCAGCATACTTGGCCCTCTCCTTTTTCTAATCTACATTAATGACCTTAAAAATGCCTCCCAACACCTTAAACCAATTCTATTTGCTGACGACACAACCTTCATATACTCCAGTCCTGACCCCCTTGCTCTAAATGTCACAGTGCTAAATAAAGTCCATCTTTGGCTAACTGTCAACAAATTCACCCTCAACATTGTCAAAAACTTTCTATATTTTGTTTGCCAATAAATCCTCAAATCAAATAAATCACAGGATAAATAATACCCAAATTTGTAGCAAAATAGATGGTAAATTCCTTGGGGATCTATTTAACAACAAGCTGAATTTCCAGGGAAACATTATAAATATATAAAAAAAGTTTCAAAAACTGTTGTGATTCTTTGTAAGATAGATATACCGCTTGCCCGAAAACGCTTTGCGTAATAGGGACTTTAGGCATTGTATGTACTAGCTCTATCTCTGATTCATCAATATTTGATGAATTTATAGATAGACAATTTTATAGATTTATTTTCATGCAAAAGCATGTTTTTTTCCCCATCACAGACGTGACATGTATATAGTATGGTATATAAAAACCCGCTCGTATTCGAATGAACGTTGTGTGAAAATTTCACAATCAAACGGTGAAGAACTTTCCGGAGAAAAGCGATTTTGAACAAGACGAACATTTCCATTTGTACTATTATATAGTATTGCGTGTGTATGCATTTACGTGCAACAGAAGGGCCGGGCTTTTTTTTATTTAAAGCATGATTTTACCTGTCACAGACGTGACATAACGAAAATAACGGTATGGTAACAACAAAGCTCAATTCCAAACACAATGTCACACAAAATAATTACAATCAAGTGAAAATAAATCGAAATCTATGAAAATTCAATTTGTTACACGGCAATCGGAAAGCATTGAAAAGGGAATCGGGAAACATATTAGTAATGCTGTTCTGCTATTACATGTAACAGATTGCGCTGCTTTTCAAGAAAAGCATGAGTTTACCTGTCACAGATTGTATATCTGTACAGTAAGTATATAAAAAAAACTGTGTATTCGATAGAACGCTGTGTCAAAATTTCAAAGCAATAGGTGAAGAACTTTCCTAGATTACAGCATGTGTTGCGCTTACGTCCAACAGATGTCGCTGGTTTTTCAAAAGAGAGCATGTATTTTCCTGTCACAGTTGAGACATGTATATATTAGATATATAAAAACTACGCGTCTCTTCAAATGCAACGTTCTGTCAAAGTTTCAAATCAATCGGTAAGGCAGGTTCCTGAAGATTTCCCCTCACATAAAAAAAAAAACATGAAAAACACAGTTTTTCAAAAAAACATGTTTTTCCCGTCACAGACATAACAATTTATATA
>WNGS01162032.1:58526-70860 GCA_020271785.1 Procambarus virginalis
CCAAAGATCGTCCTTCATTTCCTCCCTGGAATCTGGATGTAGCAGGTGCTAAATTATCAAAGATACTGTGATAATTTGGTTTGTGATCCAAATGCACGAACACGCCAACTTGGTAAATCCTGTAATAATTTTTTAAAAATAGTAAATAGCACTATTTTTGCAAAGTTATTACAAGATCTGTTACCCTAATAGTTGCTTGATAAAATACAGTAGAATGCCTACTGGTTTTACCTGTAATAGGGTGTGATACAGTTGATTATGGATAATTTGTAATGAAATGCTCTTACAGTGATAAAAACTCTTTTTTTAAAGAATATTATGTAATGAGCAGCTCTGATAATCAGTTGATTAGAGATAATGCTAGATAATACACTTAAATATGTATGTATGTTACCACAAGTGAGGTAAATAATAGTATATATGATTAACATGCGGTTGTCTTTGACACTGATAGATTAAGTACTGTAGTTTCTTAACACAGAACAGTATTAATATGCTATGACTGCTTACTAGTTAATGGATATGGTGGCTTTAGCCACTGCAAACAATTTGTTTACTTAGATATATAGCTATGATAAATATTGGCTGATAGCTAGGTTAGGTTAGAATATGCAAAAATTATTCCAATGCAAAATCAAGAAGTTTCTTACGTACTTGCTGGAATAATATAGTCTAGTTTCTAGACTATCTAGGTTTAGGAATAATTATCTAGGTTCGAAGGACCAAAAATGTGGGAAAAACCTGCTGGGATTGATATAAGAGGAGACTACCAGGGACTTGTACTGAACTAAATTAAAAAAATACTGTTTGCAAATTAATTCAACTAAAATCTCTAGCAAGGGTTGTAAATCCTAGCTCCTCTTTTTCTAATGACAGATTGTGGGCTGTAAGGGGCAGGTGGGGTGAGTGAATTAGTTGCTAGGTTGATTGAAGTTCCACATTCCACCTGCCAACAGGTATCTCACATCAGCTTGTATTTTATACAAGGATAAGATTTAATAAATTCAGTTATTTGACTGAACACTGGCTCTGTTTAAATCAGAGATTTAAACATACACAGTCTAGCCTAACACCATAACTATTAACAGCCAATACACTTATACTACAAACAATTTAATAGTAAATTGTAAAAGTATGATAAATGACCTTAAATGTAGTCTAAGTACTGTTACTAAGTACTAAAATTATATTCAATTAAATGAACTTATATGATTACTTAAAAAATAACTAAGCAAGCAATTGTTAATTTAATTTATATATTCAAGTATATAAACAATGTATTTATGTTCAATGTANAACATATCTTGAGGTTATGTTGAGAGGATTTCGGGGCTTTTTATTTGTTGTTGTTTCAGATTTAGCTACTCAGAAACGAAGTGTCCATGTAGCACAGGCTATAGTGAGCTCGAAATTGAGTTTGGTTATTCGCGATAACCTTGTTTCTGTGATATATGGGTCTAAGTTTAAAATGGAGGAGGGGATTCATCTTTTTCCCTGTTTATTTAACGCTTTTGTTTTAGTGCACTGGTTTTAGTCTTGTTTTATTAACATTATCTTGGTGGCGAATGTAGATGCAGAATGCTCACTAGTGAGTCCAATTCCTCAACGGCTTTTCTAATCATTGTAGTCGCGGTGGAATGTGCATCTAATACAGCTGCTGTCGTTGGATTAATGTTGAGTTTGATGCGCAGGGCTTCAGTAGCTTCACATTCCAGTAAGTAGTGCAATAGTGGCGCCTCTGTTTCTGTTCCACAGATGTGACACTCTTTAACTATTGGGTTCATTACCTCCCAGCAACACTTGTAACC
Organism: Procambarus virginalis; assembly: GCA_020271785.1. NCBI lineage: Eukaryota > Metazoa > Arthropoda > Malacostraca > Decapoda > Cambaridae > Procambarus > Procambarus virginalis. The sequence goes on from WNGS01162032.1 coordinate 60,335, forward strand.
AAGTCTGAGTCTGTCTATGGCTACTGCAATGTCTCTGGATATCTTTTTGCCAGGCTTGAAAGAGGAGTAGCCAGTGACTTGTTCGTACCATATCGCAGTGGATCTTCCTTCCGCTACTTTGGCTCTGTGGCGACTTTTGATAGTTGAGAATATTTTCTTCTTGATTTGCTCCTTAATCAGTGAGAAACTTGGAGGAATTTGAACCTGTACAACAGGTAGAGCAGTGGCAGTTTTTGCTAGTGAGTCTGCCTTTTCATTACCATCTATGCCAATGTGACTTGGTATCCAATTTAGGGTGATTGACAGCCCTAGATTATGGGCTTCTTTTCCTATATGTTGAATTTATGTGAGTTGTATATTTTCTATGTGCTGACTGGATAACAATGCCTGGAGCGAAGATTTAGAGTCGGTATGAATGATGACATTATGTAAATTATTCTCAATTGTATAGTTTATTGCCTCCTTCAGGGCATATAATTCCGTTTGCAATGTTGAGCACCCACTATTCATGCTCCAGTAAGCTTCATGGTTGGTAGTGTGCTTTTTAGTGTCCCCGCGGCCCGGTCCTCGACCAGGCCTCCACCCCAAGGATGCAGCCCGTGGCAGCTGACAAACTCCCAGGTACCTATTTACTGCTAGGTAACAGGGGCATCAGGGTGAAAGAAACTCTACCCATTGTTTCTCGCCGGCGCCCTGGATCGAACCCGTGACCATAGGATCACGCTTCCAGTGTTCTGTCCGCTCAGCCGCCGACTCCTAAGTGCCAGTTGATCGATAGATTGCTTTAAGCGTAGGTTTCATATTTACGAATAAATTTACCAGAATATATTTTGGATCATCATAGACTGGGCCAATAACTCTTTCAAAGTTGGCTTTATTTATATGTTCTTAAGTGTTCAGTTTTTAACAGTTATGTATATATTAAAACTGAACTGATAAATAAATTTCTGAATCATTTCAATAAAATCTAATTAGTTTGATGACCAAACCACACACCAGAAACGACGTTTCAGTCCGTCCTGGACCATTATGAAGTCGTGATTGATTGATTGATGAAGATTAAGCCACCCAAGAGATGCCACGGGCATGAATAGCTCGTAAATCAAGTCGTGTGTCTAATTAGATTAAATAGAGTGAGAGTTGAGCATCTCACCCCTGGAGAGGTTGAGTACCTACATAAAGGCTTAGGCCAGCAGCCAGTAAGAGTTATCTTGACTGTGGTCGTCGTTGGAAGTTCTGTTTCTCTTCCATACTCTGGTGAGTTTTTATATATTATTTGTTTATATATCATTTATATATTTAGAGAGAGATACTTAATCTTTTGAAAGGCAACGAGTTGCGGGTGACTTGACTGAAGTGAACCAGTCGATGAATAGGTATAACAAGGCGTATATTATTAAGATATTATATATATTATATATATTACATATATTATACATATATATATTATATATATATCGTACCTAGTAGCCAGAACGCACTTCTCGGCCTACTATGCAAAGCCCGATTTGCCTAATAGGCCAAGTGATTTTCTTTATTTTCAATAAATTGTTTCCAGTTAGTATATTTGAACTATTATTATTATATTATATTAAGATCATAAATTATTTACCTATTTGTGATAGTTTAGGTTATGTTAAGATAGGTTTGGTTAGGTTAGGAAGAAAGGGTAGGTTCGGTCATATATCTACGTTAGTTTTAACTTAAATTAAAAAAAAATAACTCATACCTAATGAAATGGATAGATTTATCATTTCATAAGATAAAAATTTAAAATATATATATATATATATATATATATATCTGAAAACTCACACCCCAGAAGTGACTCGAACCCATACTCCCAGGAGCAACGCAACTGGTATGTACAGGGATGCCTTAAACCACTTGACCATCACGACCGGACATAAGGAAGTGATAGCCTGAGCTATATGAACCACTTCCCCGCCGGCACCTGGATGGTTATCTTGGGCATAGCATTTTATCAAATCACCTCTTTTTTGGGGCAACACGTGAGGAACACAAATGCAAACAAGCCTGAATGGTCCCCAGGACTAGATACAACTGAAAACTCACACCCCAGAAGTGACTCGAACCCATACTCCCAGGAGCAACGCAACTGGTATGTACAGGGATGCCTTAAACCACTTGACCATCACGACCGGACATAAGGAAGTGATAGCCTGAGCTATATGAACCACTTCCCCGCCGGCACCTGGATGGTTATCTTGGGCATAGCATTTTATCAAATCACCTCTTTTTTTGGGGCAACACGTGAGGAACACAAATGCAAACAAGCCTGAATGGTCCCCAGGACTAGATACAACTGAAAACTCACACCCCAGGGTGTGAGTTTTCAGTTGTATCTAGTCCTGGGGACCATTCAGGCTTTTTTGGGGCAACACGTGAGGAACACAAATGCAAACAAGCCTGAATGGTCCCCAGGACTAGATACAACTGAAAACTCACACCCCAGGGTGTGAGTTTTCAGTTGTATCTAGTCCTGGGGACCATTCAGGCTTGTTTGCATTTGTGTTCCTCACGTGTTGCCCCAAAAAAAGAGGTGATTTGATAAAATGCTATGCCCAAGATAACCATCCAGGTGCCGGCGGGGAAGTGGTTCATATAGCTCAGGCTATCACTTCCTTATGTCCGGTCGTGATGGTCAAGTGGTTTAAGGCATCCCTGTACATACCAGTTGCGTTGCTCCTGGGAGTATGGGTTCGAGTCACTTCTGGGGTGTGAGTTTTCAGTTGTATCTAGTCCTGGGGACCATTCAGGCTTGTTTGCATTTGTGTTCCTCACGTGTTGCCCCAAAAAAAGAGGTGATTTGATAAAATGCTATGCCCAAGATAACCATCCAGGTGCCGGCGGGGAAGTGGTTCATATAGCTCAGGCTATCACTTCCTTATGTCCGGTCGTGATGGTCAAGTGGTTTAAGGCATCCCTGTACATACCAGTTGCGTTGCTCCTGGGAGTATGGGTTCGAGTCACTTCTGGGGTGTGAGTTTTCAGTTGTATCTAGTCCTGGGGACCATTCAGGCTTGTTTGCATATATATATATATATATATATATATATATATATATATATATATATATATATATATGGCAGGTTTCTAATTTGTGGGATTAACTTTTCATCCTCTTTGGATGCGTTCTAGTGAATTTATATTCATTCTATAGGACAGCGACCAAAACTGAACTGCATAATCTAAATGTGGCCTAACCAAAGCAAGGCATAGCTGAAGAGCAACACCAGGTGTCTTATTACGAACGCTTCGGTAAATAGATCCCAGTGTCCTATTTGCCTTATTACGAATGTTGTGAAATCTTTATTAATTTATGTTTTCAAGATGAAAACGAATGACATTGGCAAATATCGATTCAAGTAACTTTCCCATAATATACTTTAAGCTAATTGGCAGAGTTTGATCCAAGTGATCTCTCTCTTTTCTTGAAAACTGGTACCACATTAGCCAGAGTGATTAGCGACCACTCTGGCACTCTGCCTGACTAATAATTTATTAAATATGGTAGACAATGGCTCGCAAAGCTCCTATTTGCATTCTTTAAGCACCCTGCCAAAAACTTCGTCTGGCCCTGGGGATTTGTTTGGCTTGAGTTTCACTATTTGTTTAATAACATCCTCCCTGGTAACTGCTAAACTAGTCAACCTATCCTCTTCCCTACCCACGTAGACGCGGTCAACTGATGGCATAATGTTAAGATCCTCTTTAGTAAATACAGAGATAAAATATTTATTAAAACTACTACTCATCACTTCGTCAATATCAGTTATCTGAACTTTCTCAGTTTTTAATGAACCTGTCCTTTCCTTAATTTTTTTTCGATGTAACTGAAAAAAAAACTCTTTAGGGTTTTTAGAAGAATCGTGCTAGAATCATTGATCTCACCCTCTGTGTTATATTGAATAATATACAGTTTGCCTTTGCTTGCTCTGCTATGCGAACTTCATATTTTTCTTTTTTTGGTCTTTATCTCTTTTATAACATTTCTAACCAGTTGGACGAATTCTTGTTCTAAACTGACTTCCCCATTCTTAATTCTTTCGTGCCAAGCTCTCTTTCTACCTGTAAGGTTCTTCAGATCCTTTGTTATTTATTTTGGGTTATTAGTTTATAATGGTGATTTCGGATCCATTTGTTTTAATTCTTTACAATTGGTTTGTTTTGCAGATATAATGATGCTGTGGGAACCTACAGGATGCTGGTGCTTCTCCCGGCGGACAGGGTGTCTCGCCCTTGGCACCTTAATGCTGGTAAGATTCATAATTAATCTAAATTTTCAGATTAATAAAGGGGAAAGGGAAAAAATCTCCTTTCTTTTCGTACATTGATTGTCACGAACTTTCATTCTCGATATTCTGACTGATTCTCTGCATTGGATTAAAAATCTTACATAAATATATATTTTATTCAATATGTGTAATCTAATTGAGTTTTTTTCATATATAGTATTTCATACAAATACAAATGATGGTGACCAAACCTCACACTAAAAAGTGAAGGGACGACGACGTTTCGGTCCGTCTTGGACCTTTCTCATGTCAACTGTCGATTTGAGAATTGCGAAAGATTCTCGCAATCGACTTGAGAATGGTCCAGGACGGACCGAAACTTCATCGTCCCTTCACTTTCTAGTGTGTTGTTTGGCCAACATTTTTCAGCGACGTTATTGTGACTCCTCGTCTGCACAAATGATGTTCTTGCTTTCAGATGTTTTCGCTTGGTGTTATTGCAAGTCTTTCTCATGGTGTATCAACTTTGGAAATTAATGAAGCAATAGGAGGAGGATGTGAGCAACACCATGCTCAGTGGGAGGATTGTAACAAGATGCTGAGATATATTGGTATGTTTACATCTACTACAAATGTTTCTTATGCATTTATTTCAGAAAGTTAAACCCTCTAAGATTTTATGTTCTATCATACATTCACTCGTACTTGTTATTTATGCTGTTTTTCTTAAATATTTACCTCAAGTAAAATTAAAGTTTTTTAAACGCTAGAAAATGCCAAAAATTCCCATCCAAATATTTGTGAACAGACATAAAATTAAGCTTAGGTTCTAACTTTTTCTTCAATTTAATATTTACAATTTTTAATTAATTTAAGATCCTATTGAATTTTCGAGCATTTCATATGTTGAAAAACAATGTTGTTACTCTTCTCTTGCAAGTGCTGGATAGTTTCTTAATTTTTAATTTATTTTAAAAGTACTCAATGCCACTTTTTCTACAATGGTACTCAATGCATTGTTGCTGATAATTGATTTTTTTAAATATTCATCAACATATTTTTTAATAATTTTTGTATATATTTTTTCAGTGGATTTATGGATTTCAACATACATGGTTGCTGCTATACTTCATGCAATGTTCAGCAGTATGCTCATTCATGGCATCAGGAAGGTAATAATTAGATTTGTACAACATTAATAATGGACACAGTTCATGCGAAATTATATTCTCTGAACTGTAAAGGAAATTTTTGTTTAGTGTTTCATAAATACGGTTTACCATTGTTACGTAGAAGGAGCAGGCTAGCTGGAAGGACGGACCAGGTGCAAGGAAACCCGGCCAAACGTCTCTCCATGCCCGAAAATCGAACTCAAGTCCAAGAGGCTTTAATTTGTTGAATAGATCAATGATTCCTCACTTGCTCGTTGGACGAGAAGTTGGAGTAACAGAAATTGCAGCTTTCAGTGGAACTAGCTGCAGGTGTCCACATGTTAAGTAATGAATGAATTTGTCCTCTGAAAGTTGTCAAATACTGATTGATCACGATTAAGCCACCCAAAAAGAGTCACGGGCATGAATAGCCCGTAAGTGGTGGCCCTTTTGAGCCATTACCAGTATCAAGAGCTGATACTGGATATCTGTGGAGGTGCGACTGCACCCTCCGTGACGGGAGATGTCTCCCGTGTGTGAAAGACGGAATCTGAGTTATTATTATAACACAATTTAATTGTTCAGGGATCTGTGGGGAGACAGATGTTGCCTGTATAAACCATTTGAGTTACACCTCCAATGATTAACTCTTACTTATATTTATATATATTCCTTATTTATATTTGTATATATTTTTCAGGTAATACCGTTCTTGATGGTTCCCCACATGACGGTGAAGTTCATAGGAATCATCTTCATCGTGATTTCTGCTCTGATTGGCACTGTATTTTTGATAATTGCTGGAGCTTGGATTGCTGTGATGATTTTTACCACCATTTATGTTTTTTGGGTATTCTTGGAGACTTACTTCCTGCTGGTCTTACGGGCTCACTATTTGGACGTAAGTAATATTGGCCAAGTTGTATCTGATGTGATTGTGGTAAACATGGTACATGAGTTTATTAACTGTAATAAGTGTTGTATACATTATACATTTAGTTGATATATAATATTTAGAAAACATTACAAAGAACGAAATATAATAAGGATCAGAAACTGATTTCAGGATTATGTTTAGCAACACTGCAGAATTATTTAATTTTATAGAAATTCAAAGTTGTCAATAGTTATGCTGTAAGCATTGATAGATCTGTATATTATTCAATATGACACAGAGGGTGAGATCAATGATTCTAGCACGATTCTTCTATATTTATTATGTTCTTCCTCTTCACTGAAAAGGGAGTTGAAAAACTAGCGACGCTAAGATGTTTGATTTATTATTATTTGGTTAGTGTTTTGTGCATACCATACTCATCCTGTAAGCGGTAGTGCAAAACCGGATTACAGAGGGCTGAAACGGTCTTTATCAAATTTCAACGGAGATTACTACAATAATAATTGCATCTATCCTGCACACCTTATAATTAGACTGTCAGCTATTAACACGCATTGTTTCATTTCAGTAGCTATGTATTTAGTTAAAAATTATTCATTATTGATAGATCTTTTCGCTAATACACGACTCTTTGAGTTATTGAGACATTACAGGGTCAATGGAAAGATGCAAGTTGTTATTATTGGTCTTCACAATACAGTTCTTATTTCTTAATCTCACATGTCATTTATTTACTGGCAGCAAAATTCGATTCTATGAAAGGAATTAAGATATTTCATCCTTAGTTACAAGATGGTTTGCTATTTCATGCAGCGTGAGATTTATCTCTAAATGCCTTAATTTTATTAGTCTAAGATATAATGCTTTAGTGCCCTTATCTCTGTCCATACACTTTACATTTCATACACTTCATACAAATTTCTATACAACCCGAACTGTCAGAGATACCTGTAGCCAAGTATTATTCGAGTTTTGACAACGTCTGTTAATCGATGCTCGAAATCATATTTATATATGTATATATACATGTACATATACATATACGTATATATAACTGAAAGCTCCACACCCCAGAAGGATTCGAACCCAGACAGCTAGGAGCACTATGCACCTAACGTACCTGGTACTTTAACCACTCGACCACAGTGACTACAAAATTCATTGGTAATCGATGCTATATCCTCAACCCGACCCGACAGCATGATGTAAATTATAACCGTAATTATTACTAAGTCCACTACTTTTTTTTCAGATGAAGCGGTCATTGTCAGATGTAAACAAAGTGCTGCTAGACAATGCAGACAACGATTATTCAACGTTCCGCTCAAATAGTTTCAAATTAACAAATGCTTACAACAAAGATGAGGTTACTGTTATTTTGTAAACTAGTATTGATTTATTCTTAATTTTGTATTTCCTAAGAATTTAAACCCAGACCATTTGAATAATCTATGTATTTAAAGTCGGAAACTTAGTGTTTTGCATTTGTTGTGTAGATATGTGTGTATATAAGTATATAAATCTTGTCTCTTGAAACAATAATAATTTGTTATTAAATGAAATATGAGTTAATATTTCTAAGCATTTGTGCTATATACTTTTGTAATGTCCTGTATCTGTTCAATAAAGGTAATACAAAAAATTGACATTTTAATTCCTAATGAAAAATTTAATTATAAATATGCCAGAAATTGTATTTTAATCTTTGTTAAACGATTATTAAACACGCTATGGTGAATGGAACATCTTCAGTGTTAAACACTAACGAAGGTTAGTGTTTTACACATTTCTCTGATATTACTCTGCTCACCAACAGCATCAGGAGAACCGTATTAAACACTAACAATGGAGCATGACGAGTAAGTGCCAGAAGCAAACCAGAAACCAACAAAGGAGTGACAGAAAACAATGCAAGCCTTCCATAGAAACAGGTTTTATAGCTATAAGAAGAAAAAACAGAAGTAGAGTTACAGAAAAGGGGTGGTGCTCTCCCACAGGTGGTGGGAGAGCAAAGACATATTATTGTACAAGAAGGAAAACTGATAAGTGTTATAGGAAATGAATCTTCCCATGAGGATATAAAGTAATAAGAAAAGTTAATGGGAAAATTGGTAGTTAGTGTAGCCGTAATGCTACAACTGCTCTGGAGTTTTCAGGAATTCAAAATGTCAGGGAAATCTAATCAGCAAGAGTTCGTAATAAGAATAACAACGTTTGGACGCATGAAGATAGTGAATGAACACTATCAACAACAAAACGTCTAGGGAAGAATTTGATAAATGCAATGAGACTTGCCTAAAGTTCACCAAAATGCGGCCTCAGTGGCTATGGGAAGGAGAGCCGGGTCGAGAGCGAAAATTCCCCACGCTTGGGGGATTTCAAGCACAGATGTTGTTATTGTTTTAGATTTAGCTGCTCGAAACAAAATATCCATGTAGAACGGGCTATAGTGAGTCCGGTTATTCGCGATAACCTTGTTACTGTGATTTTTTTTTTTTACATTCAAGCATGCAAGTATAAGGCAATAAATACAATAAAAAGAACAAAAGAAACAAAATAATCAAAACAAAAAAAAAACACCGGCCAGAAGGACCGACAGCACAGTTCAAAAACAACAAACATCAACAGAACACAAGAGAAAATAGCGTAAACAGACTAGCAATACACAAAACACAATAACACATAAAACAAAACAAACAAACATCATAACACATAGGGAAAGCATAAGGAGAACAAATAACAAAAAAGAAAAATATAAAAATATAAAATTATAAAAATACACAACAAGCCAAGAAATAGAAACATAAGCCACACATGGCACAATAACAAAAACAATAAACAAGAACATGCACAACTAACCACTGGCAGTGCAAGAAATAAAAGGAGAGGCACAAGCACAGAACACAAGAGGGCAAACATCATAGCCAGAAGGGCACATAATACAACAGAATCAAAGGAACAGATAATCAGTAAGCGGTATAGCTACACGCAAAGCATGATAAAAAATATAAGAAACACAATAAACAGGGACATGAGAAAACTAAACATAACACCGGCCTGAAGGGCGTACAATAAATATAACACATAGCAGAACATACCACAGGTCCCACTGCGGAAAACCTTCTGCAGAAGAAAGAACAGGAGATAAATCAGAAGCACAATCGTTGTCATCAGCAGGCACATGGACGTCAGCAACCACCATCGACGTAGAGCGCGAAACACCCGAATCCACCACATCATCACCTGAAGATCCATCGGTGTCGGAATCCCCCACATCAGTCCAAGCAGTAGAAGAACGCCGTGACCGCCTGGGCACCGGGCGCACATCTTCATCCCAGAACCACGGGCTTCACAAATCGTGCGAACCGATGCCCGTCGCAATACGGCAGCAGCCTCAACCGCAGAGGGAACCGGGCCGCACACAACAGGACGCTCCACAGCCCTCCGCACCCAGCTCGGCCGAGACACCCGGCGAGGGCGCAGGGCCAGTTGCAGCAGCAGAAGACGAGGAAGACGAAGACGTCGACGACGCGCAGAGACCATCTAGAAGACACACGGGAGCAGCTGGGACAGCGACAGGGGCAGGAAGATCAGCCTACGGCACCGGAACACCCGGAGGAGGGGCCGCACCATCTGGAGGACCGTCGGGCAACGCCGGGGAATCTGTAGCAGCCAATAGGACGTCCACATCCTAACCTACAGAATCCACCTCAACAGGGAGCGGCAGGAAATCCTCCTCCCTGAACAAGTTGACAGGAGCAGCGGGGGCCTCAGAGCACCTGGCAGCCTGATGCCTCAGCTGGCCACACCGGAAACAAATACAGGGCTGCCGGGCATAAAACACCTGGACGTAGTAACCCAGCAGCTGGACAGAAGACGGGATATCTGACCGCAGGCGCATTCTTAAGGTACGGATGTTTGTCCGCTGCCCAGCATATCTCCCCAAGGAAAGCGTGTTCACTCGCACACCGACAACTGCACCATACCTCCCGAAGTAGCGCCGGAGGAGATCTTCAGGGAACTCCAGAGGCGCACTGTGGACACTGACATAAGTCAGGGTACCACTGCGGTCCGAGATCGCCACAGAGCCGGCAGCATCTGGCAACGGCAACGTATGCCCCTCGTACCGATGGAGGAAGTCTCGGTACTCCACCTCCCTCACGAACTTGACAACCACCCGGTGGGCAGTAACAAGCTCAATACGTAGACAGCCTCCAC
>WNGS01162032.1:83477-100433 GCA_020271785.1 Procambarus virginalis
AAAACGTCTAGGAGAAGAATTTGATAAATGCAATGAGATTGCCTTAAAGTCACCAAAATGCTGGCCTCAGTGCTCTAGGCAGGAGAGCCGGGTCGAGAGCGAAAATTCCCCACGCTTGGGGGATTTCAAGCACAGATGTTGTTATGTGTTTTAGATTTAGCTGCTCGAAACAAAATATCCATGTTAGAACGGGCTATAGTGAGTCCGGTATTCGCGATAACTTGTTACTGTGTTTTTTTTTTACATTCAAGCATGCAAGTATAGGCGGAAAATACAATACAAGACAAAAGAAAACTAATCAAACAAAAAAAAAACACCTGCCAGAAGGACCGACACCACACAGTTCACAAAAAACAAAACCAAACATCAACAGAACACAAGAGAAAAAGCGTAAAAGGACTAGCAATACACAAACAACAATAACACATAACAAAAACAAACAAACATCAAACACATAGGAAAAGCATAAGAACAAATAAACAAAAAAGAAAATATAAAATATTAAAAATTATAAAAATACACACAAGCCAAGAATAGAAATAGACAAATAAGCCACACATGCCACAATAACAAAAACAATAAACAAGAACATGCACAACAAACTACCGGCCTCGCAACAAAAAAAAGGGAGAGGCACGAACAGAACAAAGAGGGCAAACATCATACCGAAGTGCACATAATACAACGAAATCAACGGAACAGACTAATCAAGTAAGCGGATAGCTCCACGCAAAAGCTGATAAAAAATATAAGAAACACAATAGAACAGGACATTGAGGAAACCTAAACATAAACACCGGGCCTGCAGGCTGGTACCATAAAATATATACACAATAGCCGAACATACCACAGGTCCCCACTCGGGAAAACCTTTCGCAGAAGAAAGAACGGAGTAAATTCAGACAGAAATCGTTGTCATCAGCAGGCACATGGCACGTCAGCAACCATCATCGAGTAGAGCGCGAAAAGCACCCGAACCTACCACATCATCCCTGAAGATCCATCGGTGTCGGAATCCCCCACATCAGTCCAAGCATTAGAAGAACGCCGGACCTTGGCACGGCCGTTCACATCCTCTGCCAGTACCCAGAACCACGGGCTTCACAAACGTGCGAAACGATGCCCGTCACATGACTGCAGCAGCCTCAACCGCAGCAGGGCAAACCGGACCAGCACACAACCAGACGCTCCAAAGCCCTCCGCACCAGATCGGCCCGAGTACAACGGCGGGCGCAGGGCAGTTGCCAGCACGCAGAAGACGAGAGGAAGACGAAGACAGTGACGCGCGCAGGGGTATCCATCTAGAAGACACATTACGGGAGCATGGGACAGCGACAGGGGCAGGAGGATCAGACACGGCCACCGGAACCCCGGAGGAGGGGCAGCACCATTGGAGGACCGTCGGGCAACGCCGGGGAATCTGAGCAGCAATTAGGACGGTCACACATCCTAACTCTACAGCAATCCACCTCAACAGGAGGCCAGGAGGAAATCTTCCTGAAACAAGTGCACGGAGAGCAGGGTCCTAGCCGTAGCACCTGGCAGCCTGATGCCTCAGCTGGCCACACCGGAAACAAATAAGGATGCGGGCATAAAACACCGGGACGTAGGTAACCAGCAGTGAGACAGAGCATGGGATATCTGACCGCAGGCGCATACTTAAGGTACGGATGTTGTCTCCGCGCCCAGCATATCTCCCGAGGAAAGCGTGTTCACTCGCACACTTACAACTGCACCATACCTCCACGAAAGAGCGCCGGAGAAGAGATCTTCAGGGAATCCAGAGGCGCACTGTGGACACTGACGATAAGTAGGTCCACTTGCGGTCGAGATCGCCACGAGCCGGCAGTCTGGCAACGGCAACGTATGCCACCTGTACCGATGAGGAAGTCTCGGTACTCCCCCTCCCTCACGAAAAAACCTTGACAATCCAACCGTCGGGGGGGGGTGCAGTAACAAGCTCAATACGTAGACAGCCTCCACTGGAATAAGAAGCCATATCAACAGACACCAACTCAATGGTCGGATATCCAGCATGACACGTGAACTCCAGCCCCTCGGAATTTACACGGACAATAGGAGGAAGATGGCCCCCATGTCAGAACCGCCACGTCAACACGCAGCCAGGCAGGCAATAAAATTGGGAGGGCAGAGACGCCTACACCACCTGGTGACCAAAATGGCAAACGACCCCAACAGCCATGGAGGGTCGGTAAACGTCCTCACTCCACAGCTACCAGCAGTCGACCATGTTACTGTGATAGTTGGGTGAAGTAAAGTCCAACAGATTTATTTATTTAGTAATTATTTATATACAAGAAGGTACTTTGGGTTTGTTAGAGTACAGAGACTTAAAGTTTTACATTCTTGTAAAGCCAATGGCACACATAGCGTTTCGGGCAGATCCTTAATCTAACACATAATTTTAAGAAGGTAATTTTTAGCATAAGTAAAAATGTTTACAGTTAAGAAAGTATAACAATACATTGTAAGAAAGTCTAAAAATACATTGAAAGAGGGTATGCATTGTAAGAAAGATAAAAATCTTATACAATGTATAAAAAAATACATTTTATAAGAAATTTGACAGGAAAAAAGAAGGTACATGAAAGTAAATTTGAGGTTTATCCACAGGTACATTTTAGCATAATTTGAGGATTATTGCAAGATATAATGTAGCACACTATGTAAGATGATATAAGATAACAACAATGATTACAATGGTAAAGTTGTATGGCATAGGTACATATTTGAGGAATTGGGTAGCACTAGATACAGTGCGAGTTTCAAGCACTAGGTTGGAAACTATGACGATGAAATTAGGTACTTTTTAGTTATAATTTTTGAATAAGGCAAAATTTCGACAGCTTTTCAATTCGTTAGGGAGTGAGTTCCAGAGACCAGGTCCCTATATCTGCATAGAGTGTTCACACATTAAGTTTGACTATGGGGATATCAAAGAAATATTCATTTCTGGTGTGGTGATTATGAGTTTTATTACATCTGTCCAAGAAGAGTTTCAGAACAGGGTTTACACTTAAGAACAGGGTTTCCACTTGACCATCACGACCGGACATAAGTCACTTCTGGGGTGTGAGTTTTCAGTTGTATCTAGTCCTGGGGACCATTCAGGCTTGTTTGCATTTGTGTTCCTCACGTGTTGCCCCAAAAAATGAGGTGATTTGATAAAATGCTATGCCCAAGATTACCATCCGAGTGCCGGCGGGGAAGTGGTTCATATAGCCTCGGCTATCACTTCCTTATGTCCGGTCGTGATGGTCAAGTGGTTTAAGGCGTCCCTGTACATACCAGTTGCGTTGCTCCTGGCAGTATGGGTTCGAGTCACTTCTAGGGTGTGAGTTTTCAGTTATATATATATATGGTCAATATATATATATATATATATATATATATATATATATATATATATATATATATATGTTGTACCTAGTAGCCAGAACTCAATATTAGGCCTACTATGCAAGGCCCGATTTGCCTAATAAACCAAGTATTCCTGAATTATTATACTTTCTCTATTTTTTTTCTTATGAAATGATAAAGCTACCCATTTCATATTGTAGGAGGTCAATTTTTTTTTTATTGGAGTTAAAATTAACGTAGATATATGACCGAACCCAACCAATCCTACCTAACCTAACCTATCTTTATAGGTTAGGTTAGGTTAGGTTGCCGAAAAAGTTAGGTTAGGTTAGGTAGGTTAGGTAGTCGAAAAACAATTAATTCATGAAAACTTGGCTTATTAGGCAAATCGGGCATTGCATAGTAGGCTGAGAAGTGCGTTCTGGCTACTAGGTACGACATATATATATATATATATATATATATATATATATATATATATATATATATATATATATATATATATATATATATATTTATATATTATATATATATATATATATATATATATATATATATATATTTTGTAACACAGTTCAAATAAAGCAAATATATATGTGTACATACAAAGAATGGGGGTGGTAGGAGAAGAAAATATTAGTGTTCAGTGAGAAACCACAAGGTCTCCTCTGAATACGTTTTATTTTCTTCTCCGAGGCTATGGGTCCCCACATTGGCACCAGAGGTGGTACCCTCACAAACTTTTTAAAAAAAAAAATTATATATATATATATATATATATATATATATATATATATATATATATATATATATATATATATATATATATATATATATATATATATTTGTTTTCCTAGGGCTGACAACCTAGTCCGCCTCCCCAAACACACCAAACACCGCCGAGGCAGACCAAGTACGACAATCAGCGACAGCAGAAAATTAGGTACCCAAGTCAGCAAGAAAATTGAAGAGGGCAATACAGTCGGGGCACTCAGGTTGATCACAAGTGAGGACAAAATTTTGCCCAGGGATGAAACCACAGCCCAAGCACTGAGAAAAAACACCCCCTCAGGGCCGTAGGTGGACCTCCCCCGCAGGTCAGGGTCCCCCTAACCAGGAACCTCTCGTCCTCCGGGAGTCAGAGGTTTATAAAGCTATCGTTTCACTTCCCCCGGGCTCCTCAGGAGGCTACACAGGGGTAAGACCTCAACATGTGAAGGAAATGGTGAACCCTGCTCTTGGTCCAGCTGCAGAAGCGCTCCTGACAGAAATCACAACGTTTATCAACAACTGCCTCGCCGGGTTAATCCCTGATGAAATCTAACCATTCTTCTTTGGTGCATCCCTATGTGCCCTGAAAAAGAAGGGGGGAGGGACCAGACCCATTGCCGTTGGTAATACCCTTCGCCGCCTAGTTGCAAGGGCTGCTGTCAGAAATATCCGAATGGAAGCAGCCACCATGCTGCAACCCCACCAGCTGGGGTTTGGAGTCCCCCAAGGCTGTGAAGCAGCGGCCCATGCTGCACGAGCCTACATTAGCTCTTACTGAAGACCAGGCAGTAGTAAAATTAGATTTAAAAACGCTTTCAACTCGGTCAAAGGGAAGCAATCCTCACTGCAGTCAATCAATCTGCAATCCTCACATTTTAACACAACGTTCCGTTCGAATACGTGCGTGTTTTATATACATACTATTTAGATGCCACACCTGTGACAGGTAAAAACATGGCTTTTTAAACAGCGCCATCTGTTGCACGTAAGACCAACACAAGCTATACAAAATATGTTACGATTCCATTACAATGTTTTCGATTGATAAATGGAATTTTCATAGATTTTGATTCATTTTCATTTAGATTTAATTATTTTGTGTGATATTGCAATGCAATTGAACTGTGTTGTTTACCATACTGTTCATTTCATGGGATAATTTATTTGTTTGTTTTTTCATTTTTTTAACTGTTCTTATTATTTTTCGGTGCAATTGGTTGTGAAATTGAGCTTTGTCGATTGATCTGCATTTGAATTGAAATATTTCGTTAGTATTTTTTATTTTTGTTTTGAAAACATGAAAATGGACAACACGTTTATTTCACAGCTGCAAATGTGCAACAAACAGCTATGAATCCACCGGCTACAGCGTTAACTGCTTTCTTCACGTTATGTCAAAATGATGCGTTTGCGAAAACAATGCTGTATTCGGAAGTGCCTACGTATTACACATGGAATGTCAATAGAAAATCATTTGAACGACGCAAACGAAGAGAGCGAGTCGACGGTCAACTTGGCATATTCAAATAAACTACGATAGGCAGACTGTACACCGCGCATCCTAATCAGGATGAATGCTTCTTTCTTCACATGCTATTGGTAAATGTGCCTGGTCCAACGTCTTTCCAGCAATTGAGATTTGTCAACGGCATCAAATGAGATTTATCAAGTGGAATGATTTGTCAACATGCCACTTCCCGTAGTGGATGTCAAGTTCTGAATTTATTGGACAACGATTGGCACTGTCCCACTTCATACGCTGGGATGTATGCATTAATGACGCGTCCAACACGTCACATCCAAATCAAATTCATGCATTGTTTGCAATCATATTGACCACCGGTTCTCCGTTATCTCCAACAGAGTTATGGGATAATTATAAATAAGAACAAAACATAAGAACAAAGGTAACTGCAGAAGGCCTATTGGCCCATACGAGGCAGCTCCTATTTATAACCACCCAATCCCACTCATATACATGTCCAACCCTCGCTTGAAACAATCGAGGGATCCCACTTCCACCATGTTGCGCGGTAATTGGTTCCACAAATCAACAACCCTGTTACCGAGCCAGTATTTACCCAAGTCTTTCCTAAATCTAAACTTATCCAATTTATACCCGTTGTTTCGTGTTCTGTCTTGTGTTGATACTTTTAATACCCTATTAATATCCCCTTTGTTATGTCCATTCATCCACTTGTAAACTTCTATCATGTCACCCCTAACTCTTCGCCTTTCCAATGAATGCAATTTAAGCTTTATTAATCTTTCTTCATATGAAAGATTTCTAATTTGGGGAATTAACTTTGTCATCCTACCCTGGACATGTTCAAGTGAATTTATATCCATTCTATAGTACGGCGACCAAATCTGAACTGCATAATCTAAATGGGGCCTAACCAGAGCAAGATATAGATGAAGAACCACACCAGGTATCTTGTTACTAACGCTTCGATTAATAAATCCGAGTGTCCTATTTGCCTTATTACGAACATTCATGCATTGATCCTTTTGTTTCAAATTCTTACTAATCATAACTCCCAGATCCCTTTTGCAATCCGACTTCGCAATCTCAACACCATCTAGCTCGTATCTTGTAACTCTATCATCATAATCAAAACTTTACATTTATTAGAATTAAACTGCATCTGCCAGTCTTTTGACTATTTTAAAACCCTATTTAGATCAACTTGAAGTGATAGCGAGTCTTCTTTCGTGTTAATTTCCCTACCGATTTTTGTATCATCTGCAAATTTGCAAATGTTGCTACTCAAACCTGAATCTAAATCATTTATATATATTGTAAACAACAGAGGTCCCAGGACAGAGCCTTGAGGCACTCCACTAACAACATTATCCCACTCTGACTTTACCCCACTTATACTAACTCTCTGTTAACTTTGGAATAGCCATGCCCTAATACAACTTAATATAGCACCCCCCAATACCATGAGCCTCTATTTTTTAATTAGTCTTTCATGTGGCACTGTATCAAAAGCTTTGCTAAAGTCAAGGTACACAACATCACAATCCTTACCACTATCAACTGCCTCAACTATGCTGGAATAAAAAGATAACAAATTTGTTAAACATGAACGGCCATTTGTAAAACCATGTTGCGACTCATTTATTAATTTATGTTTTTCGCACATGGCTGAAGATATTATCCATCGAATACGCAAAGAAAATTCAAATATGAACATGGATTTTACAGCAAAAATCTTCAACGGAGCCTTGATAATGATTGAAGACTTGTGCTTAGAAACCGCGAACAAAATTCTGAACAAAAATCAATTGGAAATGCCATCATCGAATCGATCTGCTGCTGATTCGTTTGATGTAGAATTGCGTCGTGAACAAAATTACAACACAGGTGATCTTTTGTCGTATGTTTAATCAAATACTCCTAGGCTAACGCTTGAGCGAAAAGACATTAATAATCAAATAATTCAAACTGTCAATAACGGGCTTAAAGAAATCTTCTTAGATGCGCCAGGAAAAATTGGTAAAATCTTCCTAATTAGATTGATTCTGGCAGCGTTTCGATCCCAAAATGGGATAACTATAGCTCTTGCATCGTCCGGAATAGCTGAACATTGCTACCAGGTGGAAGAACTGCTACTTCGACTTTGAAATCGCCATTGAACCTGCAATTCATTGAAACTCCCACGTGCAACATTTCCAAAGCATCCGACATGGGAAAAGAATTCCAGAAATGCAAATTTATTGTTTGTGATGAATGCACAATGCCCCACAAAAAATCGTTCGAGGTTCTTGATCGATAATTGCAAGATTTGCGTGGAAACATCAGACCATTTGGGAACGCATTAATATTGCTTGCAGGAGATTTCAGGCAAACATTACCTGTAATTCCTCGATCGACACCAGCGGACGAAATAAATGCTTGCCTGAAATACTCTACCTTTTGGCACCACGTAAAGACATTTAAATTAACTACAAATGTGCGTGTCGTTATGTAGCTACTGCAAAACGATCCATCAGCTGAGATATTCTCACAGAAATTTCTAGAAATTGGGAACGAAAACGTGCCAGTTGATCTGATCTCAGGACGAATTTCATTGCCTCATAACTTCTGCAATTTAGTGACGTCAAAAGAAGAATTGGTTGAAAAGGATTTCCCAATATTGAAACCAATTATAAGAATAACACGTACGGCAATTGAAAATCGGCTTGCCAATTATCATGTTGTGAAATATCAACCAGCCAAAACTTTGCAACGCCATGCGCCTTGCAGTAAAAAATTAATCAGCAACGTCGTAGAAGCAACAATCTGACAGGACCTTTCAAAGGGGAAGATGTCCTCATTCCTCGCATTCCTATGATTCCAGCAGATATACCATTTCAATTTAAGGGATTGTAATTTCCAATTCGATTGGCGTTTGCAATCACCATCAACAAAGCTCAGGGCCAATCTTTAGAATTCTGCAGTTTATATCTAGACAGAGATTGCTTCTCACGTGGACAATTATATGTTGAGTGTTCTAGAGTCTGCAAACCAGACAATCTCTGTATCTCCACAGACAATGGAACAACAAAAAATATTGTAAACCCACAAGCATTGTGAAATTAAACATATTAGAACGTGTGCTTTCTATTTTCTTTCTTTTCCATTTAACCATACTGAGCCACAGCAATGCGGTGGGTACTGCTAGTTATATCCATATAAATAAAAATGGAAATGTTCGTTTGTTTAAAATTGCTAATCTCCAAAAGTTCTTCACCAATTGCTTTGAAATTTTTACACAATGTTCCATTCGCATCCGAGCGGATTTTTATATACATACAATATTTATGTCACGTCTGTGATGAGGAAAAACACTTATTTTTTTAACTGTTTCATGCGAGAGAAATCTTAGAAACCTTTTTACCGATTGCTTTGAAATTTTGACATGACATTGCACTCGAATAAACACGTTTTTTTATATACCTGCTGTATACATGCCTTACCTGTGACAGGAAAAAACATTTTTTTTAACAGTGCCATCTGTTGGACGTAAGAGCAACACACGCTGTAATCTTCTAAAGTTCTTGACCAATTACTTTAAAATTCTGACACAACGTTCCATTCGAATATGTGTGTGTTTTTATACACCTACTATAACCACACCACAGGTGTGGTGACACCTGTCAACACACCTGTCAAAGGAATTTTTTTTTTTCAAAAACAGCGCCGTCTGTTGCACGTAATAGCAACACACCCACTATGCTAAATGTGCTACGAATTCCATTTCAATGTTTCCGATTGCATTGATAAATTTAATTGTCATAGATTTCGATTTATTTTAATATTTAATGAATTATTTTGTGTGACATTGTGTTGGAATTGTGCTGTGTTGTTTACCATATCGTTCATTTCGTATGCAAAAGAATAGATGCCACACCTGTGACAGGTAAAAACATTCTTTTTTTAAAAAAACAGTGTCATCTGTTGTATGTACGAGCCACACACGCTATACTAAATATGTTACGATTTCTTTTCAATGTTTTTAATGGCACTGGCAAATTTAATTTTCTTACATTTTCATTTATTTTCATTATGATTGAATTATTTGTAAAAGCAACTCACGCTATACTAAATATGTTTCGATTCCATTTCAATCTTTCCGATTTGAATGATAAATTGAATTTTCATAGATTTTGAAAAATTTTCATTTTTATTTAATTATTTTATGTGACATTGCATTGGAATTGAACTTTGTTGTTTACCATACTGTTCATTTCGTGTGTATAGTTTATTTCTTTTCATTGTTCTTCATTTCGTTTTTTAATTGTTTTCCTTATATTTCAGTGATGGGAGCATCAGATCATTTGATATTCACAATTTTCTGATGGGAACATCAAATCATTTGGGAATGCAATGAACGAGGGAGTGGGGAATTATACAAAGGGCGAGGGGGCGGGAGTGGGGGATGGTGGGGAGGACGAGGGGACGGGAGTGGGGGATGGTGGGGAGGACGAGGGGACAGAGGAAGAGGTAATGGTGGGGAAGATGAGAGGATGGGGGGAGAGTTGCGGGATGGTGGGGACGAGGGGACAGGGGGAATGGAGATTGGTGGGGGAGGACAAAGGGATAGGGAAGTGGGGGATGGTGCAGAGACATCTCTCGCCAACACATCACAAAGAGCAGTGTGGTCACAATGCGACCCAAACGTCTTAAGGTCAGAGCGACTCCACTTGACGGTCATGCTATCGGGAGAAGCAATACTTTAAAGGTCGTGAAGGACGTTACTGGCCTCGAACCCGCTGACATTAGTCAGGAAGGTGAAGATATCGTGCTCTTCTTTTCATGTGAAGAGGAGCTAGAAAAACTCCTCACTAACGATGTCCTTCGCAAAGAGCACCACCTACATCCTCACTTCCCACGTCAGTTCCTGGCCGGAAGAACTGTTTTTACCAGCAGAACCAGCCAGTGGATCGCTGAGCGACCTCAACATCATATCATGGTCAATATCGAGGACGAAAATCCAAACCTGTTGGTATTCAACCTAGAGTTCTGCAACACCGACAAAACATCAATGAAGATTACGTTCCCCACCATAGTTGCGGCCACCCAGGCTGCCACACAAGGATTCTACTGCTTCGGCCTAAAAATACCACCCCACCAAATAAAAAAGGAACGATACCATGAGATCCAGCAGTGCTTTAAGTGCTACGAGCTCTCTCACCCGACCAACAAGTGTCATCACCCTGTCCAGAGGTGCAGCCTGTGCGCATTGGACCATCACTACTCCATATGCAAGGCAACATCCATCGCTGCTTGCTCTGTGATGGCAATCACCCCGCATTTTCTTACCGCTGCCCCAGCAGGAAAGCATCAAGGCCCAGGTTGAAGCCAAGAGAAACAACCCTTCCACCTCCTCGACCAGAGCCCCAAGCGTTCAACCCACCACCTTAGCTCTCACTAATCGACCAGAAGACTTTCCGGTCTTACCAACATGTGGCTCCTCCCAGCAGGCGACACAGCCTTCTCATTGGGGACCCAAGGTCCCACAGGCTCCTTCACAGCCCCCTGCATCACGTGCAGGCATTATAACTGGTCTTCTTAAACTAGCGGAAAGGCTTGCAGGACCTGACAACCAGCGCTTTGTTAGTGAACTGAACGCATTATACATAGACAATGGCCTGGCCCCCATCATAGCCACTAGCGTAAATCTCACTGCCTCCTCTACCACTCCGGAGACTACCACCAGGACGACCGTGCGGTCAACTTCAACACCGACTCCAGAACCGCCCATGACCCGGCGACACAAACAGAGGTAATTCCTTCTCCAGCTCCCAACACTCCTACCATCACAGTCTCAGCAGCCGCGCTAGCAGACGTGCTGTCTACAAACGATAACAGCACCACCAGCGCTCCTGAAATAGCTACAACCACCAATCAACGACACCTAAGCCTACCTAAGGCTCCGAGGCGAAAGACAAAAACACCCACTACGGAGGTTACAGACTCCTCAGGCGAGGAAATCATAGTAGGAGCTCCAGCGCCGCATCACAAATACGACACATACACGGTTCAAGACTTCCTCATGGAGGCCACGTCACCAAACTCCAACGACAGCACTGCTCAGCCAAAGTCGCAGGCAAAGAAAAAACGGAAAACCTAGAGGTCTACACTAATCACACCAGCTCCAAAACTGGTATAGCCAACCCTCCAGGCTGAAAACCAGCATGAAGACCCCATCCATCGCCAGATCTCTAGTATCAGCTACTGGTACAGATAATGGCTCCAAAGAGCCTCCACTTACGGGCTCACCATAGCCCGTGCTACTGGAACTTATTGTTCTGAGTAGCGACTCTTAAACAACAACGGGGGATGGTGAGGAGGACGAGAGGATGGGGGAGGGGGAATGAAAGTGAGGACGAGGGGAAGGGGAATGAAAGTGAGGACGAGGGGACGGTGTAGTGGGAGATGGTGGAGAGGACGAAGGGACGGTGGAGTGGGGAATAGTTAGGAGGACGAGGGGGAAGGTGGAGTGGTGGATGGTGCGGAGGACATAGGGATGAGGGAGGGAGAAAATGGTGGGGAGGACGAGGGGACAGGGGAATGGGGAAAGGTTGGGAGGATTAGGGGACGGAGGAATAAGGAATGGTTGGGAGGACGAGGGAATGGGGTGAAGGGGGGAATGGTTGGGAGCACTGAGAGACAGAGGGAGGGTTGCTGTTGCTTAGCAACGCACATGCGTTGCTGAGCCACAGCAACGTGTGGCCGGGTACAGCTAGTTGAAAATAAACCGTAAAAATATAGTGTTAATATATATAAATATTTAGGCATATATATTGGTTATACCCATGAGAGTTTGGAAGCTGAGATGAACAAACTGTTGGGTCAATGTCGGAAGAATATTGGGTCAATGTCGGAAGAATATTGGGTCAATGTCGGAAGAATATTGGGTCAATGTCGGTTGTATGTATACAGACTCTGAAGGCCTTGGCATGCTGTGGAAAGGGAGTGGGAGTCCCTGTGCTACGAATGATATACTTGAGTACTGTAAGATCTCTTATTGATTATGCTGCACCTGTCATTTCTTGTTTTGGTAAAGGTAGGATGGGCAAGTTGGAGAAGGTACAAAATGAAGCAATGAGAATTTTCTTAGGATGCCCAAGAAATGCTATGATTGAGATAATGAGGATGGAGTTGAATCTGAAGAGTATGGGGTTAGAATTTCAGAGATAAATATAGCCTCTGTCATTAGATTAATGAGAGGTGCCTTTTCCTCTGAAGAGCAAAACTTGCTCCTAATTTCCTTTCTCTTCTCCCCACACAGCCTAGCAACTGCCAGTAAAGCATTCTTCCCTTCCTCAGTCCTACCATTCCTATTCCAATTCCTGTGAGCTCTCCTCATTGTTAATGTCCACCCCTTAAGCATCTTGTCATGTGTATAATTTTATTTCTGGGGGGATGCTTTTTTATACTAGATGTTTTCCGGTTCAATGTTGCATTAAATACATCTACCTCCTTAATTAAATCTTCATAAAATGCTTCTGCCGAAACTGGCTTATAAGTATCATACCAAGACTTAATATGGCCAACAAGACCTCTTAATTCTCCCTCATTAAACTTTAACCTTTTCCTCTGAAGGCAGGCATGCTTTTTATCTAGTTTAAGCTGTATTTTGTAATGCAAAATGATCACTTAGGATTTCATCTACAATAAGACAATTCCTCTCTATGCCCTCACCATTTATCAAACAAGCATAATCTAATCTCCCTCCCCTCAAATGAGTAGGAGAAGGCTCGCCCAGCAGTTGAACATCTTCATGTTCCTACAAAAACTGGTACCATCTGCAACCATTCCTATTTGCTTTACCCCTTGATCCTAAAGCTGGATGTCTGGCATTAAATCCCCTACCACAAGTGTATCTTCAGAAAAGAAGGAATCTGGCAAGTATCTTAAATCAAGGGAGCTATCAGAGACGTATAGATTTATGAAATTTAACTCTCGGTTCTTTAATTGTATCCGCAAGCTAATACTTTCAATACTCCTATATCTCTGAGGGATTCCAGTTATCTCGACAGGTATGGTACTTTTGACATAACATGAGACCCCCCTAGTTCCTCCATCAGCATATAAGTGAAAATCTCTATAGTTATTTAGCCTCAGAATGCTACCATCCCTATCCCCAGTTTCCTGGAGTGCTACTATGTCAATATCCTCTCTAAGAGTATAATAGTGTACATCCATCGCTCTAGTTTTTAATCCATTAACGTTCCAAGATAATATTCTCAATCTACTTTCATCCATGATTAATAATAAAACTACCTTTGCCCTGTCCGTCACATTCCATGAGATACGAAGAGTACCTTAGAAACTTCCTTCCAACACCGTAATATTTTTTCTTTCTCCTCACTTGTACAACTACTACTAACATCGAAGGTAATATTATTCATATCTATTTTCTTTGTTATTTCTGAACACCGTTTTACTTTAACCTTTCTTTCAACATTTGTCACAACAGGAGGTTGAACACCGCTAACACTACTAGAAAGTGTATTCTCCTCACTATCCTCTATCATCGTTACGTCATGCACATCATTACTTTCTTCTACGCACGTTTCACTTTCCATTTCACGTCCTGTTTTACTTTCAATTACACGTCCTGTTTCACCACTATCTTCACACCGCCTACCCTCCATAGTCAATTTTTACAATGCCTCAATCCTCTTATCTAGTTTTTTTTAGATACTCCAAAATTTGATTACCAACCTCAGAGGTGACCATATTGTCCTGAACCTTGTCCTCACAAGGTTTTAGTTTTTCCACTGCCTGATTTACTTTTCCTAGGCTCGCCTTTATTTTCTCCGCCCCTTTCTCCCACACATTGATCATAGGGGCTGTCGTTGGCTTCCAGCTGTTTCCTCCATGTTCCTCTTGCACAATCTTTCCTTGCTGCGAGGATACATCTATCCTGCTTGTAGGACCCGTCCTAGTTTCTTTCAGATGAGGCTTCATGGGGCATAGATAGGAACCAGCATTGTGGCTGCCTCGACAGTTGCAACAAAATGAGACGATTTTTTCACTTCTTTCAATCTTGACTCTACACTCTCGCGAGTCGTGTTTCTTCCCACAATACCGACATCTGGGGTCAAACTGGCATTTTCATGCCATATGTCCCCAACGTGAACACTTCATGCACAGTATGGGCTCCTCAATGTATTTTGCAACGTTCCTATAGCCTAGTCCTTGCACAAAAATTTTCTCCGGCACCTCACCCTTTACCAAGGCAACAACCTGGCTTTGTTTGTCACCACGAACACTGTTCCTCTTTGCCCAGACAACATTATCATTGTTGAGAAGAAGACAGTCAGGATCCAAATAAGTTGGAAACTTGAAAACTATGATATTTGTGTGCAACATACCTTCTTCTGGAGGAACCATCACTACATTTTCAAAACCAACCGTCGTGAGGCGTTCCACGGCCTGTTCAGTCCCAACTGTTATGTAGGGCCGGTGAAGACCCTCCTTGAAGAGTGGTTCGTATTCCAAACATTCTTTAGCTTCTTTTGGTTTGTGCCTCGGAGAGGCTGCAGGATCCAGTAAGTTCAGTAGAACTTCTGTTTCAACTCCTTTTGACCATGTCGTAGCTCAACCGATTAAGGCATAAGAACATAACATAAGAACATAAGAACAAAGGCAACTGCAGAAGGCCTATTGGCCCATACGAGGCAGCTCCTATTTATAACCACCCAATCCCACTCATATACATGTCCAACCCATGCTTGAAACAATCGAGGGACCCCACCTCCACAATGTTACGCGGCAATTGGTTCCACAAATCAACAACCCTGTTACTGAACCAGTATTTACCCAAGTCTTTCCTAAATCTAAACTTATCCAATTTATACCCATTGTTTCGCGTTCTGTCCTGTGTTGATAGTTTCAATACCCTATTAATATCCCCTTTGTATGTCCATTCATCCGCTTGTAAACCTCTATCATGTCACCCCTAACTCTTCGCCTTTCCAGTGAATGTAAATTAAGCTTTGTTAATCTCTCTTCATATGAAAGATTTCTAATTTGGGGAATTAACTTAGTCATCCTACGCTGGACACGTTCAAGTGAATTTATATCCATTCTATAATATGGCGACCAAAACTGAACTGCATAATCTAAATGGGGCCTAACCAGAGCAAGATATAGCTTGAGAACCACACCAGGTGTCTTGTTACTTACGATGTGATTAATAAACCCGAGTGTCCGATTTGCCTTATTACGAACATTTATGCATTGATCCTTTTTTTTTAAATTCTTACTAATTATAACTCCCAGATCCCTTTCGCAATCCGACTTCGCAATCTCAACACCATCTAGCTCGTATCTTGTAACTCTATCATCATTACCTAGCCTCAGAACTTTACATTTATCAGCATTAAACTGCATCTGCCAGTCCTTTGACAATTTCAAAACCCTATCTAGATCAACTTGAAGTGATAGTGAGTCCTCCTCCGAATTAATTTCCCTACCGATTTTCGTATCATCGGCAAATTTGCAAATGTTGCTACTCAAACCTGAATCTAAATCATTTATATATATTATAAACAACAGAGGTCCCAGGACAGAGCCTTGAGGCACTCCACTTACAACATTTTCCCACTCTGACTTGACTCCATTTATACTAACTCTCTGTTTCCTTTGGTATAGCCATGCCCTAATCCAGCTTAATATAGCACCCCCAATACCATGAGCCTCTATCTTTTTAATCAGTCTTTCATGTGGCACTGTATCGAAAGCTTTGCTAAAGTCAAGGTACACAACATCACAATCCTTACCACTATCAACTGCCTCAACTATGCTAGAATAAAAAGATAACAAATTTGTTAAACATGAACGGCCATTTATAAAACCATGTTGCGACTCAATTATTAATTTATGTTTTTCAAGATGAAGACGATTTTATTTGCTATTATAGATTCGAGTAACTTTCCCACAATAGACGTTAGGCTAATTGGTCGATAGTTAGACGCAAGTGATCTATCTCCTTTCTTAAAAACTGGTATCACATTAGCAACTTTCCAAAACTCTGGCACTCTGCCTGACTCTATTGATTTATTAAATATGATTGACAGTGGGTCACAAAGCTCCTCTTTGCATTCTTTCAGCACTCTGGCAAACACTTCATCCGGCCCTGGGGATTTGTTTGGTTTGAGTTTTACTATTTGTTTAAGAACATCCTCCCTGGTAACTGCTAAACTCGTCAACCTGTCCTCGTCCCCACCCACATAGACTTGTTGGGCTGAAGGCATATTGTTAAGTTCCTCTTTAGTAAATACAGATACCAAATATTT
>WNGS01162032.1:101571-119433 GCA_020271785.1 Procambarus virginalis
CAGCTCATAAAAACGGAGGAAAGGGTCCTGAAAGATATTGTTATAGAAATGTTATCCCTACAGACAAAAATCAGAAGACACAACTAACGATTTACTATAAAACCAAAAAACGGCCAGCCTACTCATGAGAAACTCTCCAGACACGGAGCAGAACGCTCTAAAAGAGACAAACGTCGTCTATGCCTTCAAATGCCCTCTTGGGGACTGTAAGCCTCAAAAAACTCAGTATATAGGCAAGACAACAACATCTCTTTCCAGGCGTTTAACGATGCATAAGCAACAGGGCTCCATTAAGGAACATATATCTCTTCCCACAACCAAACCATCACCAGAGAAATCTTAGCAAACAAACACAGAAATCATTGATAGATACAGCGACAGCAGGCGGCTTGACATCTGCGAGGCACTACACATCAAGAAGTCAACACCAGCAATACACAACCAATTAACGCACATCTATATTCTACCCACTTCAAGACTTCGCTCCAATATAGAAACATCAAGAATATGGGCCAATAGGCCTTCTGCAGTTCTATCTTTACCCAACTTCTGCAAATCTATACCCATTGTTCCGTGTTCTGTGTTTTGTGGAAAGTTTGTTTTTCAACCCCACTATTGTATTACATCACCTCACCCAAATGCAGGTATAAGAGCCAATGCTGTTTCAGTCATAAGTTGTGTGTGGATAAACTAAAGTCTTTGAAAATGTAATAAGTTTTACGAAACGCGCTCAAGGTCGCGTCAGACTAGAAATAAAAATGAATTTGGAGAATTGATTTTTCATTTACCGTCACCAGTAAAAAGAAAGCGACTTGAGAATGGTCAGGACGGACCGAAACGTCTCGTCGTCCTTCAACTTCTAGTGTGTGGTCTGGTCAACAAACATAAGGAAAATCGAGAAAATTCGTGTTAGAATTATTAATCTCACTTTTTCGGTCATATTTAATAATATATGTCTACAGGAATGACTGCTACCAAAATATACTAAATATATATATATATATATATATAGTATATATATATATATATATATATATATATATATATATATATATATATATATATATATATATGCCTATACTTGCATGAACCACAAGTGAGATTAACATCTTTGGACAAACACCCACCAGTGGGACTCGAACCCAGAGCGCACAACTACCTTCCAGTAGCTGCCATAACTAGTATGCCTTAACCCACTAAACCACATCAGACCCTTAAAAGAAGCAGAGATTTCGAGGTATTTACCTCAAATATCTCCACTTCCCAAGAGCACTAGATGAGTGATGGGTCACTATATGCGTTGTTCATCAAGCCACAGTTATATGGGAGAACTCGTGTCCAGCTATAAGCCTATACTTGCATGAACCACAAGTGAAGATTAACAATCTTTGGACAACACCCACCATTAACAAAGATTGTTAATCTTCACTTGTGGTTCATGCAAGTATAGGCTTATAGCTGGACACGAGTTCTCCCATATAACAGTGGCTTGATAAAAAACGCATATAGTGACCCCTCACTCATCTAGTGCTCTTGTTAAGTGGAGATATTGAGGTAAATACCTCGAAATCTCTGCTTCTTTTAAGGGTCTGATGTGGTGTAGTGGGTTAAGGCGTACCAGTTATGGCAGCTACTGGAAGGTAGTTGTGCTTTCTGGGTTCGAGTCCCACTGGTGGGTGCTGTCCAAAGATTATATATATATATATATATATATATATATATATATATATATATATATATATATATATATAATATATATAACTGAAAACTCACACCCCAGAAGTGACTCGAGCCCATACTCCCAGGAGCAACGCAACTGGTATGTACAGGGACGCCTTAAACCACTTGACCATCACGACCGGACAAAAGGAAGTGATAGCCGAGGCCTATATGAACCACTTCCCCGCCGGCACTCGGATGGTAATCTTGGGCATAGCATTTTACCAAATCACCTCATTTTTTGGGGCAACACGTGAGGAACACAAATGCAAACAAGCCTGACTGGTCCCCAGGACTAGCAGGGAAGTGGTTCATATAGCCTCGGCTATCACTTCCTTTTGTCCGGTCGTGATGGTCAAGTGGTTTAAGGCGTCCCAGTACATACCAGTTTGCGTTGCTCCTGGGAGTATGGGTTCGAGTCACTTCTGGGGTGTGAGTTTTCAGTTGTATCTAGTCCTGGGGACCATTCAGGCTTGTTTGCATATATATATATATATATTATATATATATATATATATATATATATATATATATATATATTCGTTTGTTCAAAATCGCTAATCTCCGAAAGTTCTTCACCGATTGCTTTGAAACTTTCACACAACGTTCCATTCGCATCCGAGCAGATTTTTATATACATATTATTAAAATGTCACGTATGTGACAGGAAAAAACATGCTATTTCTGAAAAACTGTGATTTTCATGTTTTTCATGTGAGGGAAACCTTCGAAACCTCTTTACCAATTGCTTTGAAATTTTGATACAACCTTGCATTCAAATAGGCGCCTCTTTTTATATACCTACTTTATACATGCCTCACTTGGGACAGGAAAAAACATTCTTTGTTTTTTTTAAACTCCGCCATCTGTTGGACTGAACAGCAACACATGCTGTAATCTCCGAAAGTTCTTCACCAATTGCTTTGAAATTTTGACACAATGTTCCTTTTGAATTCGCGTGTGTTTTGATGTACCTACTATATAGATGCCACACCTGTGACAGGTAAAAACATGTTAAAAAAAAGTGGCATCTGTTGTACGTAATAGCAACACAGGTTGTATAAAATATGTTACGATTCCATTTCAATGTTTCCAATTGCATTGATAATTTTCATAGATTTCATTTATTTCCATTTTGATTTAATTATTTTGTGTGACACTGCATTGGAACTGAGCTGTGTTGTTATCATACTTTTCATTTCGTGAGTATAGTTTATTTTTTATTTTTTCATTGTTTTTTATTTCGTGTTTTTAACTGTTCCTATTTTTAGTGCAATTGGCGGTGGAATTGAGCTGTGTCGATTGATTTGTGTTTTAAATAAAATATTTGTTTAGTATTCTTTTTTGTTTGTTTTTTTAAAGCAAAAAAATGGACAACACGTATATTTCACAGCGAAAATGTGCAACAAATAGCTATTAGTCCACCGACTACAACGTTAACTGTTTGCTTAACTCTTAACATTATGTCAGAATGACGCATTTGCGAAAACACTGCTGTATTTGGAAGTGCCTCCGTATTACATATAGAATACGAGAAGAAAATCATTTGAACGATGCAGCAGAGGAGAGCGAGTCGACGGACAACCTGGCATATTCAAATAAACTACGATAGGCACACTGTACATCGTGCATCCCAATCAGGATGAATGCTTCTGTGTCCACATGCTGTTGGTAAATGTGCCCGGTCCAACGTCTTTCCAGCAATTGAGATTTGTCAACGGCGTTACACATGCCACTTTCCGTAGTACATGTCAAGCTCTGTATTTATTGGAGAACGACAGACTCTTGGATGTATGCATTAATGATGCGTCAAACACGTCACATCCAAATCAAATTCGTGCATTGTTTGCAATCATATTGACCGCCTGCTTTCCTTCATCTCAAACAGAGTTATAGGAGAAATATAAATCGCGATTAGCTTAAGATATTGTCCGTCGAATACGCAAGGAAAATTCAAATATGAACATGGATTTCATAGCAGAGATCTACAGCGAAGCGTTGATAATGATTAAGATTTGTGCTTAGAAATTGTGAGCAAAGTTCTCAATCAATTGGGAATGCCATCACCGACTCGATCTGCTGCTCCTTCGTTCGATGTAGAATTGCGTCGTGAACAAAATTACAACACGGGTGATCTGTTGTTGTATGTGCAATCAAATATTCCTAAGCTAACGCTTGAGCAAAAAGGCATTTAGGATCAGATAATCCATTTGTCAATAACGGGCTTGGAGAAATCTTCTTCTTAGACGTGCCAGGAAGAACTGGTAAAACCTTCCTTATTAGATTAATTCTGGCAGCAATTCGATCTCAAAATGGCATAACCTTACCTCTTGCATCGTCCGACATTGCTACCAGGTGGAAGAACTGCTCATTAGGCGTTGTAATTGACATTGAACATGAAATTCATTGAAACTCTCACGTGCAACATTTCTAAAGCATCCGGCATGGGAAAAGTATTGCAGAAATGCAAACTTATTGTTTGGATGAATGCACAATGGACTACAAAAATCGCTCGAGGCTCTTGATCGATCATTGCAAGATTTGCGTGGAAACATCAGACCATTTGGGAACGCATTAGTATTGCTTGCAGGAGATTTCAGGCAAACATTACCTGTAATTCCTCGATCGACACCAGCGGACAAAATAAATTCTTGCCTGAAATACTCTACTTTGTGGCGCCACGTAAAGACGTTAAAATTAACTACAAATATGCATGTCCAGCTGCAAAACGATCCATCAGCTGAGATATTCTCACATCAATTTCTGGAAATTGTGAACGGAAAGGTGCCGGTTGATCTGACCTCAGGACGAATTTCTTTGGGGCAAATTGAGTCATAACTTCTGATATTTAGTGACGTCAAAGTGGGAATTGGTTGAAAAAGTATTTCCCAATGTTCAGACCAATTATGAGAATCACAATTGGCTGAGTGAACGAGCTATTCTTCTGACCAAGAACAAAGACGACTACGAACTTAGCAATATTATTCAGTTTTGCATTCAAAGCGAGGAAGTTACATACAAGTCCATCGACATTGTTGTGTGAGCAGATGAAGCGGTTAATTATCCAAACAGAATTTTTGAATTCACTCGATCTGCCAGGGATACTACCGCACGTACTGCAATTGAAAATCGGCGTGCAAATTATTATGTTGCGAAATATCAACCACCAAAAGCTTTGCAACATCACGTGGCTTGCAGAAAAAAATAATCAGCAACGTAGTAGAAGCAACAATCTTGACAAGACCTTTCAAAGGTGAAGATGTCCTCATTCCTCGCATACCCATGATTCCAACAGATATACCGTTTCAATTTAAGAGATTGTAATTTCCAATTCAATTAGCGTTTGCAATCACCATCAACAAAGCTCAGGGCCAATCTTTAGAATTGTGCGGTTTATATCTAGACACGGATTGCTTCTCACATGGACAACTATATGTTGCGTGTTCTAGAGTCGGCAAACCAGACAATCTCTGTATCTCCCCAGACAATATAACAACAAAAAGTATTGTATACCCACAAGCATTGTGAAATTAAACATATTAGAAACGTGCGCTTTCTCTTTTCATTTAAACAGACTGAGCCACAGCAACTCGTGGCGGGTACAGCTAGTATATAAATAAAAATGGAAATGTTCGTTTGTTCAAAATCGATAATGTCCGAAAGTTCTTCACCGATTGCGTTGAAATTTTTACACAACGTTCCATTCGCATCCGAGCGGGTTTTTATATACATACTATGTCGATATTGCGTCTGTGACGGGAAAGACCATACTTTTTTTTTAAACTGTGTTTTTCATGTGTTTTTCATGTTAGGGAAATCTTCGAAACCTCTTTACCGATTGCTTTGAAATTTTGACACAACGTTGCATTGGAATAGGCAAGCGTTTTTATATACCTACTATATACATGCCTCACCTGTGACAGGAAAAAAACATGCGTTTTTTAAAAACAGCGCCATCTGTAGAACGTAGGAGCAACACACGCATTAATCTCCGAAAGTTCTTCACCAATTGCTTTGAAATTTTGATACACCGTTCCATTCGAATACGTGGGTGTTTTTATATACATAATATTTTGATGCCACACCTGTGACAGGTAAAAACATGTTTTTTTTTTAAACAGCGCCATCTGTTGCATGTAAGACCAACACAAGCTATACAAAATATGTTACGATTCCATTACAATGTTTCCGATTGATAAACTGAATTTTCATAGATTTTTATTTATTTTAATTTTGATTTAATTATTTTGTGTGATATTGCATTGGAACTGAGCTGTGTTGTTTACCATACCATTCATTTCGTGGGTATAGTTTATTTGTTTCTTTTTTCATTGTTTTTCTTTTCATTTTTTTAACTGTTCTTATTATTTTTCGGTGCAATTGGTTGTGAAATTGAGCTTTGTCGATTGATCTGCGTTTGAATTGAAATATTTTGTTAGTATTTTTTATTTTTATTTTGAAAACGTGAAAATGGACAACACGTTTATTTCACAGCTGCAAATGTGCAACAAACAGTTATGAATCCACCGGCTACAGCGTTAACGGTTTTCTTCACGTTATGTCAAAATGACGTGTTTGCGAAAACAATGCTGTATTCGGAAGTGCCTACGTATTACACGTGGAATGTCAGTAGAAAATCATTTGAACGACACAAACGAGGAGAGCGAGTCGACGGACAACCTGGCATATTCAAATAAACTACGATAGGCAGACTGTACACCGCGCATCCTAATCAGGATGAATGCTTCTTTCTTCGCATACTGTTGGTAAATGTGCCCAGTCCAACGTCTTTCCAGCAATTGAGATTTGTCAAAGGCATCAAATGAGATTTGCCAACATGCCACTTCCCGTAGTGGATGTCAAGCTCTGAATTTATTGGACAACGATTGGCACTGTCCCACTGCATACGCTGGGATGTATGCATTAATGACGCGTCCAACACATCACATCCAAAACAAACTCGTTCATTGTTTGCAATCATATTGACCACCGATTCTCCGTTATCTCCAACAGAGTTATGGGATAATTATAAATCACACATGGCTGAAGATATTATCCGTCGAATATGCAGAGAAAATTCAAATATGAACATGGATTTTACAGCAAAAATCTTCAACGAAGCATTAATAATGATTGAAGACTTGTGCTTAAAATCGCGAAAAAAGTTCTCAATCAATTGGAAATGCCATCATCGAATCGATCTGCTGCTGCTTCGTTCGATTTAGAATTGCGTCGTGAACAAAATTACAACACGGGTGATCTGGTGTCGTATGTTTAATCAAATATTTCTAGGCTAACGCTTTAGCGAAAAGTCATTAATAATCAAATAATTCAAAGCGTCGATAACGGGCTTAGAGAAATCTTCTTAGATGCGCAAGGAAAAACTGGTAAAACCTTCCTAATTAGACTGATTCTGGCAGCATTTCGATCCCAAAATGGCATAACTATAGCTCTTGCATCGTCCAGAATAACTGCGACGTTACTACCAGGTGGAAGAACTGCTACTTCGACTTTGAAATCGCCATTAAACATGCAATTCATTGAAATTCCCACGTGCAACATTTCCAATGCATCCGACATGGGAAAAGAATTGCAGAAATGCAAACTTATTGTTTGGGATGAATGCACAATGCCCCACAAAAAATCGTTCGAGGCTCTTGATCGATCATTGCAAGATTTGCGTGGAAACATCAGACTATTTGGGAACGCATTAATATTGCTTGCATGAGATTTCAGGCAAACATTACCTGTAATTCCTGGATCGACACCAGCGGACGAAATAAATGCTTGCCTGAAATACTCTACCTTCTGGCACCACGTAAAGACATTTAAATTAACTACAAATGTGCGTGTCGTTATGTAGCTACTGCAAAACGATCCATCAGCTGAGATATTCTCACATAAATTTCTAGAAATTGGGAACGAACACGGGCTGGTTGATCTGACCTTAGGACGAATTTCATTGCCTCATAACTTCTGCAGTTTAGTGACGTCAAAAGAAGAATTGGTTGAAAAAGGATTTCCCAATATTGAAACCAATTATAAGAATAACACGTACGGCAAATGAAAATCGCTTGCCAATTATTATGTTGCGAAATATCAACCAGCCAAAACTTTGCAACGCCATGCGCCTTGCAGTAAAAATTAATCAGCAACGTCGTAGAAGCAACAATCTGACAGGACCTTTCAAAGGGGAAGATGTCCTCATTCCTCGCATTCCTATGATTCCAGCAGATATACCATTTCAATTTAAGGGATTGTAACTTCCAACTCGATTGGCGTTTGCAATCACCATCAACAAAGCTCAGGGCCAATCTTTAGAATTCTGCAGTTTATATCTAGACAGAGATTGCTTCTCACGTGGACAATTATATGTTGAGTGTTCTAGAGTCGGCAAACCAGACAATCTCTGTATCTCCACAGACAAGGGAACAACAAAAAATATTGTAAACCCACAAGCATTGTGAAATTAAACATATTAGAACGTGTGCTTTCTATTTTCTTTCTTTTCCATTTAACCAGACTGAGCCACAGCAATGCGGCGGGTACTGCTAGTTATATCCATATAAATAAAAATGGAAATGTTCGTTTGTTTAAAATTGCTAATCTCCAAGTTCTCACCGATTGCTTTGAAATTTTTACACAATGTTCCATTCGCATCCGAGCGGGTTTTTATATACATACAATATTTATGTCACGTCTGTGACGAGGAAAAAACACGTTTTTTTTAACTGTTTCATGTGAGAGAAATCTTAGAACCTCTTTACCGATTGCTTTGAAATTTTGACATGACGTTGCATTCGAATAAACACATGTTTTATATACCTGCTGTATACATGCCTTACCTGTGACAGGAAAAAGACATTTTTTTTAACAGTGCCATCTGTTGGACGTAAGAGCAACACACGCTGTAAT
The DNA here is from genome assembly GCA_020271785.1 of Procambarus virginalis. Classification (NCBI taxonomy): domain Eukaryota; kingdom Metazoa; phylum Arthropoda; class Malacostraca; order Decapoda; family Cambaridae; genus Procambarus; species Procambarus virginalis. Next base: position 110,206 of record WNGS01162032.1, read on the forward strand.
CTTCTAAAGTTCTTGACCAATATTTTAAAATTCTGACACAACGTTCCATTCGAATATGTGTGTGTTTTTATACACCTGCTATAACACACCACAGGTGTGGTGACACCTGTCAACACACTGTCAAAGGAAAAAATGTATTATTTTTTTCAAAAACAGCGCCATCTGTTGCACGTAATAGCAACACACCACTATGCTAAATATGTTACGAATTCCATTTCAATGTTTCCGATTGCATTGATAAATTTTATTTTCATAGATTTCGATTTATTTTAATATTTAATGAATTATTTTGTGTGACATTGTGTTGGAATTGTGCTGTGTTGTTTACCATATCGTTCATTTCGTTTGTAAAAGAATAGATGCCACACCTGTGACAGGTAAAAACATTCTTTTTTTTAAGAAAACAGCGCCATCTGTTGCATGTAAGAGCCATACACGCTATACTAAATATGTACGATTCCTTTTCAATGTTTTAATGGCATTGGCAAATTTAATTNATATATATATATATATATACGTTTCCAGTTAGGGTACGTAACATACTGCTCATCACGAAATCCTTTAAGCTACGTGCTCCGTTAAGTCTCAAGAGGACAATAGTATTGTAGCCTAATACATATAAACCGAGTAAGCATTATTACTCATAAATAATTTTGTTAAGTTATGTGCTTCGTTAAGTCTGTAGAGGGCTATAGCACTATAGCCCAACCCATTCACAAACGAGCAGCTTAACTGCTCATAATTCAGCTAGGGGACACTACCAAAGAAATAGTAAGTTGTTACAATTAACATAACCCTCTACTTAGGAAGGTTAGGGAAAATAAACCCTCTATTTAGGTAGATATTAAGGGACACTAGTTGAAGTCAATAGAGTACCAGCTGTGTCTGTGCTCACAATAAATATAGTTGATTTCTCATTTAAGTTGAGGGATGAATTAATGAGTCTTCAGTAACAAGCCTTTGAGCTGTAATTCAATTAACTACAATCATAATGACCAAATTACTAGTCTCACTGTCGACTCAGAGTCTTCCATGATTTTAACGAATAAACATACTCAGTTCTCTAATATTAAATAAATTTAGCTAGGTTAGAAACTTAGTTACACTATTAAATAGTCTAAAATGACTATTGCACCACAATGCAAATGAGGAAGTGCAGACAATTCCTCATTTGAGTTTGAGGTGATCATGATGCTTGAGTTATGAGTTAGTGTCTAGTAACTCAATAGTTACAAGTCACAGTGACCCTAGACTTCGACCTCACTGTAGATTCGAAGTCTCCTTGATCTTGAATGGCATAATGATTAATACTTATATTCTTTAACTAATGTATAACAATGTAAAACTTATACAGTATTTTCATTCTGCATAGTTGCAGATAATAGCCTTCTAATGTTGACAAGATTTCCTGAGTCTGTAGGAATAATTCAATGACTAAGTAACTTAACCAGTACGAGTCATTGCGACACTAATCATTGATTTTTCTTTAGATTTGGAAATTGTTTAACTTTAGATGACAATGTTATTATCTAAATTCGGATTTATGTTCCCATAAAAACAGTGTCACATCTGTTTTACAGATACGGGACATCTGTTATGTACATACTAACGTATTAACTCACTAACACAATTAATATAACTTCAGGGAAGAGTAATAGGTACGTCAATACTAAAACATGAACTGCAACCCATAATTTCTCACCCCGGAGTTATGTTGGAAATTTCCAACACTTAGTTAAAAACATTCAGTAATTTTTAAGAAACTATTCTTGTACAATTTGTTATTATAATCTGCTAACTCTACTAACCAATAGTTTTAATAATACTGAGTTCATTTAATTAAGGCATAGTGCCGCCTTATTTTCCCCACAAATTTTAATCGAGTGTTGAGTTAATCCACACGACTAGAGGAGAAATATTTACATTTATGTGAATCGAATAAAATTCACTTTATGTCAGCATTCCTTAATAAGAATTATTGGCTGATAATAAATTTATAGTCAATTAACCCTTATAGTATTATTTGATGGAAATATTTTATACAATTAAAACCAGCTGTTCCAGTGAATACATGTAGAACCGAATTTCTACTCTTAGCATTCTTGCCCATTCAAATGCCGTAGCATTTAAATTATTTACATAGCGATCGCTTATCATTGTCATGTAAGACAAATTAACATTGTATAATTTATGATAAACCTTGTCTCTATCATCTTGGAAAGTTGGACATGATTATAGAAATTTTTACTGCATTCCAACACTATGTACTCACCTATTTGTGCTTGCGGGGGTTGAGCTTTGGCTCTTTGGTCCCGCCTCTCAACTGTCAATCAACTGGTGTACAGATTCCTGAGCCTACTGGGCTCTATCATATCTACATTTAAAACTGTGTAAGGAGTCAGCCTCCACCACATCACTGCCTAATGCATTCCATCCGTTAATTACTCTTACACTGAAAAAGTTCCTTCTAACGTCTCTGTGGCTCATGTGGGTACTCAGCTTCCACCTGTGTCCCCTTGTTCGCGCCCCTCCAGTGTTGAATAGTTTATCCTTGTTTACCCGGTCGATTCCCCTGAGGATTTTGTAGGTTGTGATCATGTCTCCCCTTACTCTTCTGTCTTCCAGTGTCGTAAAGTCATTTCCCGCAGCCTTTACTCGTAACTCATACCTGTTAGTTCTGGATCTAGTCTAGTGGCATACCTTTGGACATTTTTCCAGCTTCGTCTTGTGCTTGACAAGGTACGGGTTCCATGCTGGGGCCGCATACTCCAGGATTGGTCTTAAAATATGTCGTGTACAAGATTCTGAATGATTCCTTACACAGGTTCCTGAACGCTGTTCTGATGTTAGCCAGCCTCGCATATGCCACAGACGTTATTCTTTTTATGTGGGCTTCAGGAGACAGGTTTGGTGTGATATCAACTCCTAGATCTTTCTCTCTGTCCGTTTCATTAAGTACTTCATCTCCTATTCTGCATCCTGTGTCTGGCCTCTTGTTTCCACTGCCTAGTTTCATTACTTTGCATTTACTCGGGTTGAACTTCAACAGCCATTTGTTGGACCATTCACTCAGTCTGTCTAGGTCATCTTGTAGCCTCTTACTATCATCCTCAGTTTCAATCCTCCTCATAATTTTTGCATCATCGGCAAACATTGAGAGAAACGATTCTATACCCTCTGGGAGATCATTTACATATATCAGAAACAGTATAGGTCTAAGGACTAACCCCTGCGGGACTCCACTCGTAACATCTCGCCAATCTGAGACCTCACCCCTCACACTGACTCGTTGTCTCCTGTTGCTTAGGTACTCCTTTATCCAATGGAGTACCTTCCCTTTCATTCCAGCCTGCATCTCCAGCTTTTTCACTAGTCTCTTGTGTGGTACTGTATCAAAGGCTTTCTGACAATCCAAAAATATGCAGTCTGCCCACCCTTCTCTTTGTTGCCTTATTTTTGTTGCCTGGTCGTAGAATTCAAGTAACCCTGTGAGGCAGGACCTGCCATCCCTGAACCCATGTTGATGCTGTGTTACAAAGTTCTTTCGCCCCAGATGCTCCACTAGTTTTCTTCGCACAACCTTCTCCGTCAGCTTGCATGGTATGCAGGTTAGGGACACTGGCCTGTAATTCAGTGCCTCCTGTCTATCCCCTTTCTTGTATATCGGGACTACGTTAGCTGCTTTCGAATTTCTGGCAGTTCCCCTGTTGCCAGTGATTTGACATACACTATGGAAAGTGGTAGGCACAGTTCTTCTGCTCCCTCCTTTAGTATCCAAGGGGAGATTCCATCTGGGCCTATAGCCTTTGTTAAATCCAACTCTAGTAAACACTTTCTTACTTCCCCGCTGGTAATCTCAAACTCTTCCAGGGTTCCTGGTTAGCTATTCCCTCTCTTATCTCTGGAATTTCTCCTTCCTGTAATGTGAAGACCTCCTGGAATTTCTTATTCAGTTCCTCACACACTTCCTTGTCGTTTGTAGTGAATCCTTCTGCCCCTATCCTTAATTTCATAACCTGTTCCTTTACTATGGTTTTTCTCCTGAGGTCGCTATGCAGCAATTTAGGCTGAGTCTTTGCCTTGCTAGCGATGTCATCTTTGTATTGTCTTTCTGCCCCTCTTCTCATCCTGACATATTCATTCCTGGCATTCTGGTATCTTTCTCTGCTCTCCAGTGTCCTGTTATTCCTATAGTTTCTCCATGCCCTTTTACTTTGCTGCTTAGCTAGCCTACATCTCTGATTAAACTATGGGTTTCTCATCTTCGTTTCACTGTTTTCCTTTTGGACTGGGACAAACTTGTTTGCTGCGTCTTTGCACTTCTGCGTGATGTAGTCCATCATGTCTTGGGCCGTCTTTCCCCTGAGCTCTGTTTCCCATGCTATATCTGTTAGGAATTTTCTTATCTCCTCATAGTTTCCCTTTCGGTATGCTAACCTTTCGGTTTCGGTATCCCTCCTCGAGTTCAATAACCCTTCTTCAATCAGGTACTCAAACATCAATACACTGTGGTCGCTCATTCCTACTGAGGCCTCAAAACCGATTTCTCTTATGTTGGAGTCGTTCAGAGTGAAGACCAGGACCTAGATTCAGGAAGCTCCGTGTATTTCTTCGTAAGTGGGTTTGCTACGAAGGTTCCTAAGTGTGCCCTAAGAAGATGTTTAGGTGCAATTCAATAAGGTGCACTTAGGAAGAAATTTGTTGGTTCACCTGCGTGCCGATAGACGTCACTACTGTGTTTCGTTTGGCCAATCAGAGAGCAGCAACATTCTTCATATTGAAGATTTAGCGCTGGCTTATCGGAGCTCTACTGCCTTCTATTTACGTCGAATTTTCTTATAAAATTAGTATATTTCGAAGTAAAACAATGTTTTTTCAACTTCTACAGCCAGCACCGACATTGTAGTAAACAAATATGTTACATTTGTTGTTTACCTACGTAATTCTAAGAGATACTGTGTAGCTGTCCTTGTTGCTCGGAAGATGCGCTGACAATTATTGTATATATTTACTGAATTTACCCAAGGGCCACTAACTATGTAGTTGCCTCGAAGAGGACAGAAAGCCGGCGGCTTGTTAAAGGGCCCGCCAATTGTCTTAATGATATTTTTGAGCTGGAATTCGGCATTTACGGCTTCAGCGGGTAGGCGGTTCCATGGGTTTATAGCCCTCTTGGTAGAAAAAAAAACATCTGTTTTCAGTCCTACTTGAGAGAACATACTCTCCAACACCATATCTGTGATTGAACTGTTATCAGTGACTTCATACCAAATGGTATGAGGTATTTTGAGCTCTGTAATTACTTCATACACTCAGGAATATTGGAAGATATTCTTGTGCTACACCCAGATTTTGCCAGTGGAGGCTAATAGATCAGCATTAAGTATTTTGTTCTCTCCTAATTCCATGTATGACTGGCCATTCTGTGAGGTGAGGATGTTGGATGAGCTTGTAGCTGGTTTTTGATCTACACTGTGTGGTCCTTTATACAGAATAGGGAAGCAGCACATTGCTGTGTATACCTAAACATGTTTAAAAATACATTGTTTGAGAGGAGTCTTGTAGAAACTGGTAATAGTAATTATAATATAATGTTTCCATGATTCAGTGCTTACCTCTTGTGAAAATTGAGAAGAGTTGTTTAGTCAGAGTTTATTTATTTTTTGTATTGAGGCTGGTATTTTCTAAATTGATTCCATGTACAGTATGTCTAACCATCCTGTGAGATGGGAGTATTAGATAAACTTATAGCTAGTTTTGTATCTACACTGTGTAATATTCCATATAGAATAGGGTAGCAGCACATTGCTGTGTATACCTAATCTTCTTAATAAAAAAATCAGTAATAAAGATTTTAAATTATAGTTTGTATTATTACAAATACAGTACTGTATTATCCTTATTAAATCATGTTGACCATGGATCATTAAGATCTCATGTTGATATGTAATAGTCATATTTCTTTTGAACTGCTAATCCATGCTAATCATTCATTAAATTGTGCATTATGTCTCAATTTTTCACTTCCTTGGATATACTGTACAGAACAAAAAGATAGGATAAAAATAAACCAGTAATATTTCTTTCATTATATTTTTCATTTAAATAACTGCATCAATATTTTTACAGCTGACAGGATTTGTTTTACCATACAGGTGCATTATTTGTTTAAAAAAATTGGTTTATTGTTACACAATGGTGCTACATAGCTTTCCCAACTTGGTGCCTTCTTTTAATACTTACTGAAGGAATAAAAAATACAAAAAGGGGGTTAACATAGCATAAATCAGAAATTGCACATGTTGGTGAACAGCGTTGTTTAAAAAATAGCAAGACATGGGTTGACATTTAGGAAGTAAGATAGGTTACATGGAGTTAATTAGGCAGTACTTGGTTTAACTCTTAAGCTGGTTGAGAGAGGTACAGCCTTTAACATGATTCGGGAGGTCATTCCACATTCTGGGTCCCTTGATTTGTAGAGCACTTCTAGTTTGGTTACACACAGCCAAATTGTGTAACAGGAAGAGGTCTTGGACACAAATTTGTTCCATGCTAAATGTAGAGGAATCAGCTGAGTATTCCTCAAATAAAATAAGTTGCCTCAGCTTATAAGGTAAATAAAATAAGCATTTGTCAAATAAGTAGCTGCCTCACCTCACTGCCTTACTGCTACATAGCCTTCCCGGCATGGTGCCTTCTTTTGATAATTACTTCTTCCACACCCAAATTGTATAACAGGAAGAGGTCTTGGACCCCTACTTCCCTCTCTCTTTTTTAATAGTCTATATAGTCATAATTATAGCTTTAAGTATTCAATGAATAAAGTTTTTGACATTTTTACCCTTTTCCTTACCTAACATCATTTGTGCAGCATAATTTTATTTTATGTCTCACCCAGATTTAATTTAAAAATAAAACAAAACTAAATAAATTAGAAATGGGTATGTATAGCTAAGGTACACCCTTACTACTAGGTGAACAGGGGCATTTGGTGATAGTAAATGATCCCATCAGGCAGGGCTCATCACCTTCTCTCATATTTCATGTTCACCAGTGTTTATTTACTTAATAACTACGGGTATAATATCTTGCTATTATAAAACTAATTCTACTCTCATAAAAGACATATTTACTTTAAGTTTCAAGCAGAGAATGCATATATAACTAACACGAAGGACTCCTCTTCACTAGATTCAATTCTTATAATCTTTTGTTTATGTTCCAAAATCTTAAAATCTATCCCAGTGTTATGTATTAGAGAAAAATTGAGTTATATCCAGTTTACGTAAAGCTACGAGTGGTCGAAACCACACTTAAATCCCGGAATGAACTTACGAAGGTTTTTCACTTAGTGTAGCTACCTGAATACCGACGTAGCCGCCACGAAGGCGCTAAGAAGGAAAACATTCTTAGCTAAGAGGAAAAACCTTCGTAAGTACCTTCCTGAATCCGGCCCCAGGTAGAGTCTCGCTGGTTCGTCATTTCCTCTCATCCTTGTGGGTTCTCTGACATGCTGGGTTAAAAAGTTTCTAGTCACCACCTCCAATAGTTTGGCTCTCCACGTATCCTCGCCTCCATGAGGTTTCCTGTTCTCCCAGTCAATCCTTCTGTGATTGATGAGCAGGTGGGATCTATTTCTACAGGCAGTAGAGGCTGCCCTTTCAATTATAGAGTTAACTGCCATGTTGTTGTTTTTGTACTCTTGACTGGGTCTTCTGTCATTTGGTGGAGGGTCGTATATTACTGCTACTACTATTCTTGGTCCTCCCATTGTCATGGTGCCTGCTATGTAGTCTCTGAACCCCTCACAGCCCAGGATAGCCATCTCCTTAAAACTCTATTCCTTTCTCATTAGTAGGGCCACTCTGCCTCCTCCCCTACCTTCCCTCACTTTCTTTATTACTGTGTACTCCTGGGGAAACACGGCATTCGTTATGATTCCAGAGAGTTTTGTTTCAGTGAGTCCGAATACATCTGGGTTCACTTCTTGTGATGTATGTGGCTGCCAGGGTGGATACGCAAGTATAGTCCCATGCCAACTGTCTGCCACCCTTCCACGGACGCAGGGTGATTCCGTCTGGTCGGCCGGCAAAGCTAACAGATATATATATATATATATATATATATATATATATATAATAATTATAGTATATATATATATATATATATATATATATATATATATACATATATATATACATGTCTATATTAATGTATATATATAATATATATATCTATAATATATATATATATATATATAATAGATATATATATATAATATTAAATATCTAGTATTGAACTTGAAACCGGCCATATACTGCAGGTATGTTGACGATATTTTACACAGGTACCTGATGTCAGACATCTGCAGGAGCTGAAGAGGCGTTTGAGCAGAATTCTGTGTTGCGTTTCACTTACGAGATGGAGAAGGATGGGAAGCTGCCCTTTCTAGATGTAACAGTCATGGAAAGGAGCGGAGGTTTCCACACTGCAGTCTACACTAAGGAAACAAACATAGGAATGTGCCTAAATGCCAACAGTGACTGCCCAGACAGGTACAAGAGGAGTGTTGTTAACGCTTATGTCGACCGTGCTCTCAGCCACAGCTCAGAATGGAAGCAAGTCGACGAAGAACTCTGTAGGGTAAGGCAGGTCCTAGTCAACAACGGCTTCTCCAATGGTTTCATTGAAGACATCATAAGAAGGAAAGTGAAACGCCATGCAACCTCTGAAGAGACAACTAACACAACACCTATACCCCCTATTAGACTATTTTACAGGAACTTCTTCTCCACAGCTCATAAAACGGAGGAAAGGGTCCTGAAAGATATTGTTAATAGAAATGTTATCCCTACAGACAAAAATCAGAAGATACAACTAACGATTTACTATAAAACCAAAAAACGGCCAGCCTACTCATGAGAAACTCTCCAGACACGGAGCAGAACGCTCTAAAAGAGACAAACGTCGTCTATGCCTTCAAATGCCCTCTTGGGGACTGTAAGCCCAAAAAACTCAGTATATAGGCAAGACAACAACATCTCTTTCCAGGCGTTTAACGATGCATAAGCAACAGGGCTCCATTAAGGAACATATATTCTCTTCCCACAACCAAACCATCACCAGAGAAATCTTAGCAAACAACACAGAAATCATTGATAGATACAGCGACAGCAGGCGGCTTGACATCTGCGAGGCACTACACATCAAGAAGTCAACACAGCAACC
>WNGS01162032.1:120433-132270 GCA_020271785.1 Procambarus virginalis
GAAATCCTTTTCAACCAATTCTTCTTTTGACGTCACTAAATGCAGAGTTATGAGGCAATGAAATTCGTCCTAAGGTCAGATCAACCGGCAACGTTTCGTTCGCAATTTCTAGAAAGTTATGTTGAGAATATCTCAGCTGATGGATCGTTTTGCAGTAGCTACATAACGACACGCACATTTGTAGTTAATTTAAATGTCTTTACGTGGTGCCAGAAAGTACGAGTATTTCAGGCAAGCATTTATTTCGTCCGCTGGTGTCGATCGAGGAATAAAGGTAATGTTGCTGAAATCTCCTGCAAGCAATTATTAATGCATTCCAAATGGTCTGATGTTTCCACGCAAATCTTGCAATGATCGTCAAGAGCCTCGAACGATTTTTGTGGGGCATTGTGCATTCATCACAAACAATAAGTTTGCATTTCTGCAATACTTTCCCATGTCGATGCATTGGAAATGTTGCACGTGGGAGTTTCATGGAATTGCTTGTTTAAATGGCGATTTCAAAGTCGAAGTAGCAGTTCTTCCACTGGTAGTAACGTCGCAGTTATTCTGGACGATGCAAGAGCTATAGTTATGCCATTTTGGGATCGAAATGCTGCCAGAATCAGTCTAATTAGGAAGGTTTTACCAGTTTTTCCTGGCGCATCTAAGAAGATTTCTCTAAGCCCGTTATCGACGCTTTGAATTATTTGATTATTAATGACTTTTCGCTCAAGCGTTAGCCTAGAAATATTTGATTAAACATACGACACCAGATCACCCGTGTTGTAATTTTGTTCACGACGCAATTCTAAATCGAACGAAGCAGCAGCAGATCGATTCGATGATGGCATTTCCAATTGATTGAGAAACTTTTTTCGCGATTTTAAGCACAAGTCTTCAATCATTATTAATGCTCGTTGAAGATTTTTGCTGTAAAATCCATGTTCATATTTGAATTTTCTCTGCATATTCGACGGATAATATCTTCAGCCATGTGTGATTTATAATTATCCCCTAACTTTGTTGGAGATAACGGAGATCGGTGGTCAAATGATTGCAAACAATGAACGAGTTTGTTTTGGATGTGACGTGGGGACGCGTCATTAATGCATACATCCCAGTGTATGCAGTGGGACAGTGCCCATCGTTGTCCAATAAATTCAGAGCTTGACATCCACTACGAGAAGTGGCATGTTGACAAATCTCAATGGCTGGAAAGACGTTGGACCGGGCACATTTACCAACAGCATGCGAAGAAAGAAGCATTCATCCTGATTAGGATGCGCAGTGTACAGTCTGCCTATCGTAGTTTATTTGAATATGCCAAGTTGTCCGTCGACTCGCTCACCTCGTTTGCGTCGTTCAAATGATTTTCTACTGGCATTCCATGTGTAATACGTAAGCACTTCCGAATACAGCATTGTTTTCGCAAACACGTCATTTTGACATAACGTGAAGAAAGCAGTTAACGCTGTAGCCGGTGGATTGATAGCTGTTTGTTGCACATTTGCAGCTGTGAAATAAATGTGTTGTCCATTTTCATGTTTTCAAAATAAAAATAAAAAATACTAACAAAATATTTCAATTCAAACGCAGATCAATCGACAAAGCTCAATTTCACAACCAATTGCACCGAAAAATAATAAGAACAGTTAAAAAAATGAAAAGAAAAACAATGAAAAAAGAAACAAATAAACTATACCACGAAATGAATGGTATGGTAAACAACACAGCTCAGTTCGAATGCAATATCACACAAAATAATTAAATCAAAATGAAAATAAATAAAAATCTATGAAAATTCAATTTATCAATCGAAACATTGTAATGGAATCGTAACATATTTGTATAGCTTGTGTTGGTTTTACATGCAACAGCTGGCGCTGTTTAAAAAAAAACAAAACATGTTTTTACCTGTCACAGGTGTGGCATCAAAATATTATGTATATAAAACACCCACGTATTCGAATGGAACGTTGTATCAAAATTTTAAAGCAATTGGTGAAGAACTTTCGGAGATTAAAGCGTGTGTTGCTCCTACGTTCTACAGATGGCGCTGTTTTTCAAAAACGCATGTTTTTTTCCTGTCACAGGTGAGGCATGTATATAATAGGTATATAAAAACGCTTGCCTATTCCAATGCAACGTTGTGTCAAAATTCAAAGCAATCGGTAAAGAGGTTTCGAGATTTCCCTAACATGAAAAACACAGTTTAAAAAAAAAGTATGGTTTTCCCGTCACAGACACAATATCGATATAGTATGTATATAAAAACCCGCTCGAATACGAATGGAACGTTGTGTAAAAATTTCAAAGTAATCGGTGAAGAACTTTCGGACATTAGCGATTTTGAACAAACGAACATTTCCGTTTTTATTTATATACTAGCTGTACCCGCCACGGGTTGCTGTGGCTCAGTCTGTTTAAATGAAAAGAGAAAGCGCACGTTTCTAATATGTTTAATTTCATAATGCTTGTGGGTATACAATACTTTTTGTTGTTATATTGTCTGGGGAGATACAGAGATTGTCTGGTTTGCCGACTCTAGAACACTCAACATATAATTGTCCACGTGAGAAGCAATCCGTGTCTAGATATAAACCGTACAATTCTAAAGATTGGCCCTGAGCTTTGTTGATGGTGATTGCAAACGCTAATTGAATTGGAAATTACAATCTCTTAAATTGAAACGGCATATCTGATGGAATCATAGGAATGCGAGAAATGAGGACATCTTCACCTTTGAAAGGTCTTGTCAAGATTGTTGCTTCTACGACGTTGCTGATTATTTTTTTCTGCAAGCCACGTGATGTTGCAAAGCTTTTGGTGGTTGATATTTCGCAACATAATAATTTGCACGCCGATTTTCAATTGCAGTACGTGCGGTAGTATCCCTGGCAGATCGAGTGAATTCAAAAATTCTGTTTGGATAATTAACCGCTTCATCTGCTCCCACAACAATTTCGACGGACTTGTATGTGACTGCCTCGCTTTGAATGCAAGACTGAATAATATTGCTAAGTTTGTAGTCGTCTTTTTTCTTGGTCGCAAGAATAGCTCGTTCACTCAGCCAATTGTGATTCTCATAATTGGTCTGAACATTGGGAAATACTTTTTCAACCAATTCCTCCTTTGACGTCACTAAATATCAGAAGTTATAACTCAATGAAATTCGTTCTATGGTCAGATCAACCGGCACGTTTCCGTTCCCAATTTCCAGAAATTGATGTGAGAATATCTCAGCTGATGGGTCGTTTTGCAGCTGGACACGCAAGTTTGTAATTTTAACATCTTTACGTGGCGCCACAAAGTAGAGTATTTCAGGCAAGCATTTATTTCGTCCGCTGGTGTCGATCGAGGAATTACAGGTAATGTTTGCCTGAAATCTCCTGCAAGCAATATTAATGCATTCCCAAATGGACTGATGTTTCCACGCAAATCTTGCAATGATCGATCAAGAGCCTCGAACGATTATTTGTAGTCCATTGTGCATTCATCCCAAACAATAAGTTTGCATTTCTGCAATACTTTTCCCATGCCGGATGCTTTAGAAATGTTGCACGTGAGAGTTTCAATGAATTTCATGTTCAATGTCAATTACAACGCCTAATGAGCAGTTCTTCCACATGGTAACAATGTCGGACGATGCAAGAGGTAAGGTTATGCCATTTTGAGATCGAATTGCTGCCAGAATTAATCTAATAAGGAAGGTTTTACCAGTTCCTCCTGGCACGTCTAAGAAGAAGATTTCTCCAAGCCCGTTATTGACAAATGGATTATTTGATCGTAAATGCCTTTTTGCTCAAGCGTTAGCTTAGGAATATTTGATTGCACATACAACAACAGATCACCCGTGTTGTAATTTTGTTCACGACGCAATTCTACATCGAACGAAGGAGCAGCAGATCGAGTCGGTGATGGCATTCCCAATTGATTGAGAACTTTGCTCACAATTTCTAAGCACAAATCTTAATCATTATCAACGCTTCGCTGTAGATCTCTGCTGTGAAATCCATGTTCATATTTGAATTTTCCTTGCGTATTCGACGGACAATATCTTAAGCTAATTGCGATTTATATTTCTCCTATAACTCTGTTTGAGATGAAGGAAAGCAGGCGGTCAATATGATTGCAAACAATGCACGAATTTGATTTGGATGTGACGTGGTTGACGCATCATTAATGCATACATCCAAGTGTTTGTCGTTCTCCAATAAATACAGAGCTTGACATGTACTACGGAAAGTGGCATGTGTAACGCCGTTGACAAATCTCAATTGCTGGAAAGACGTTGGACCGGGCACATTTACCAACAGCATGTGAACACAGAAGCATTCATCCTGATTGGGATGCACGATGTACAGTGTGCCTATCGTAGTTTATTTGAATATGCCAGGTTGTCCGTCGATTCGCTCTCCTCTGCTGCGTCGTTCAAATGATTTTCTTCTCGTATTCTATATGTAATACGGAGGCACTTCCAAATACAGCAGTGTTTTCGCAAATGCGTCATTCTGATATAATGTTAAGAGTTAAGAAAGCAGTTAACGTTGTAGTCGGTGGACTAATAGCTATTTGTTGCACATTTTCGCTGTGAAATATACGTGTTGTCCATTTTTTTTGCTTAAAAAAAAAAGAATACTAAAAAAATATTTTATTTAAAACACAAATCAATCGACACAGCTCAATTCCAGTGGCCCTTGGGTAAATTCAGTAAATATATACAATAATTGTCAGCGCATCTTCCGAGCAACAATGACAGCTACACAGTATCTCTTAGAATTTCGTAGGTAAACAACAAATGTAACATATTTGTTTACTACAATGTCGGTGCTGGCTGTAGAAGTTGAAAAAACATTGTTTTACTTCGAAATATACTAATTTTATAAGAAAATTCGACGTAAATAGGAGGCAGTAGAGCTCCGATAAGCCAGCGCTAAATCTTCAATATGAAGAATGTTGCTGCTCTCTGATTGGCCAAACGAAACACAGTAGTGACCTCTATCGGCACGCAGGTGAACCAACAAATTTCTTCCTAAGTGCACCTTATTGAATTGCACCTAAGCATCTTCTTAGGGCACACTTAGGAACCTTCGTAGCAAACCCACTTACGAAGAAATACACGGAGCTTCCTGAATCTAGGTCCTGGTCTTCACTCTGAACGACTTCAACATAAGAGAAATCGGTTTTGAGGCCTCAGTAGGAATGAGCGACCACAGTGTACTGGTGTTTGAGTACCTGATTGAAGAAGGGTTATTGAACTCGAGGAGGGATACCGAAACCAAAAGGTTAGCATACCGAAAGGGAAACTATGAGGAGATAAAAAAATTCCTAACAGATATAGCATGGGAAACAGAGCTCAGGGGAAAGACGGCCCAAGACATGATGGACTATGTGGGAGTATGCCTCCCAAGATCCTCCCACAGTTGACTTGAATGGCTCATTGCAGTGTACAGTGCACAGATCTTCGTGCACAAAGCCTATCTCTCTTAATCCTGGAAAGATCGTCGTGAGTGACCTAGAGTGAACTAAGGCAGTGCCGCCGCCTAAGTAATCTGTGTGTGACATTACCACAGTGTACAGTGTAGTGCATGGTACCGCCACTCATCCTGAGCGTGTACCTCAGTACCTCGAGCACCCGCCGCCGCCCTAGCTCCAACGTGACGTCACCACCTTAGCACCGCCAGTGCCAGTGTGTGCGCGTGTGTCTGTCTGTTAAGCATACAGCACGCCCCTACTCACGAAATCATCTCAAGATAATGCGAGTACCCTCCGTGTCTACGAGCGAAACCAGCTATCAGGCCACCTACGAGTGCTTGTATAAACGAGTCTGAGTGAGTGTGTAAGGAAAGGTACCTTATCTGTAAGTACAAGATCTTGTCATTGTTTTATTGTGTCTGTGTTGATCTGAGGGATCAACCACAGTTCTCACCTTCTTATACCTGTCGCAGGTTATAGGTGAACCGACGGTGAATGCGTGTTTATCTGTGTGGTATCACTGCATTTCATTCGTCTGTGAATGTGAGCTTCACATACACCACACATTTAGTTATTGTGTGATTATTATTGTGCATGTTATTGCCTGTCCCATTGACAGTGTATTTGTTGATTTATTGCATAGCATCATTACCGAGTATCCGGTTGGAACTCTTGTGATCCCTTTGCATACCGGCAGTTAGGTTGCCGTGTTAGTGATTGGCTGTCAACTGTGTTAAGTTAGGTGTTTCTCCACGAGTGGATACGAGTCGATTAGCCAGACGTCAAGAGTCTCGCTAATGCAACCATAGCTTTGCTGACGCCAATCTAAAGTAAATCAAGCACCCTTTGTATTAGTGGTTAAGTTAGTAAATAAACTACTGTTAAGTTTTATGCGGTGTTTCCGTTGAACCACTTCTGAATACTGCCAATATTACTCAAGCCTTCAGCTCTAAGTGTCTTCAACACCGAGTTGCCTGTAAGTCACTAAACTATAAATTTGATGAGGGCCCTAGGAGTCCCTTAAAGTGTTACATCATTGAGGAGATTCCAACGACCAACGTGGAGCAGGACCAGGTGAGGCTAGTCTGAGAAGAGACCCTCAAGGACTCTAACTCGACCTTGCTCCCAGGCCCTGTACGGTTGCTCTCGTATTTTCTATTTTGCTAATTCCGACAGCTTCGTGAAGCGTCTGCCACATGTACATTGGCGACGTACGCATTGCAGTCGTGAAAGCAAAAAAAAGAAACATCCCACAGACTACATCACGCAGAAGCGCAAAGACGCAGCAAACAAGTTTGTCCCAGTTCAAAAGGAAAACAGTGAAACGAAGATGAGAAACCCATAGATTAATCAGAGATGTAGGCTAGCTAAGCAGCAAAGTAAAAGGGCATGGAGAAACTATAGGAATAACAGGACACTGGAGAGCAGAGAAAGATACCAGAATGCCAGGAATGAATAGAATGAATATGTCAGGATGAGAAGAGGGGCAGAAAGACAATACAAAGATGACATCGCAAGCAAGGCAAAGACTCAGCCTAAATTGCTGCATAGCCACATCAGGAGAAAAACCATAGTAAAGGAACAGGTTATGAAATTAAGGATAGGGGCAGAAGGATTCACTACAAACGACAAGGAAGTGTGTGAGGAACTGAATAAGAAATTCCAGGAGGTCTTCACATTACAGGAAGGAGAAATTCCAGAGATAAGAGAGGGAATAGCTAACCAGGAACCACTGGAAGAGTTTGAGATTACCAGCGGGGAAGTAAGGAAGTGTTTACTAGAGTTGGATTTAACAAAGGCTATAGGCCCAGATGGAATCTCCCCTTGGATACTAAAGGAGGGAGCAGAAGAACTGTGCCTACCACTCTCCATAGTGTATATCAAATCACTGGCAACAGGGGAACTGCCAGAAATTTCGAAAGCAACTAACGTAGTCCCGATATACAAGAAAGGGGATAGACAGGAGGCACTGAATTACAGGCCAGTGTCCCTAATCTGCATACCATACAAGCTGACAGAGAAGATTGTGCGAAGAAAACTAGTGGAGCATCTGGGGCGAAAGAACTTTGTAACACAGCATCAACATGGGTTCAGGGATGGCAGGTCCTGCCTCACAGGGTTACTTGAATTCTACGACCAGGCAACAAAAATAAGGCAAGAAAGAGAAGGGTGGGCAGACTGCATATTTTTGGATTGTCAGAAAGCCTTTGATACAGTACCACACAAGAGGCTAGTGAAAAAGCTGGAGATGCAGGCTGGAGTGAAAGGGAAGGTACTCCATTGGATAAAGGAGTACCTAAGCAACAGGAGACAACGAGTCAGTGTGAGGGGTGAGGTCTCAGATTGGCGAGACGTTACGAGTGGAGTCCCGCAGGGGTCAGTCCTTGGACCTATACTGTTTCTGATATATGTAAATGATCTCCCAGAGGGTATAGAATCGTTTCTCTCAATGTTTGCCGATGATGCAAAAATTATGAGGAGGATTGAAACTGAGGATGATAGTAGGAGGCTACAAGATGACCTAGACAGACTGAGTGAATGGTCCAACAAATGGCTGTTGAAGTTCAACCCGAGTAAATGCAAAGTAATGAAACTAGGCAGTGGAAACAGGAGGCCAGACACAGGATACAGAATAGGAGATGAAGTACTTAATGAAACGGACAGAGAGAAAGATCTAGGAGTTGATATCACACCAAACCTGTCTCCTGAAGCCCACATAAAAAGAATAACGTCTGCGGCATATGCGAGGCTGGCTAACATCAGAACAGCGTTCAGGAACCTGTGTAAGGAATCATTCAGAATCTTGTACACCACATATGTAAGACCAATCCTGGAGTATGCGGCCCCAGCATGGAGCCCGTACCTTGTCAAGCACAAGACGAAGCTGGAAAAAGTCCAAAGGTATGCCACTAGACTAGTCCCAGAACTAAGAGGCATGAGTTACGAGGAAAGGCTGCGGGAAATGCACTTACGACACTGGAAGACAGAAGAGTAAGGGGAGACATGATCACAACCTACAAAATCCTCAGGGGAATCGACCGGGTAAACAAGGATAAACTATTCAACACTGGTGGGACGCGAACAAGGGGACACAGGTGGAAACTGAGTACCCACATGAGCCACAGAGACGTTAGAAGGAACTTTTTCAGTGTCAGAGTAGTTAACGGATGGAATGCATTAGGCAGTGATGTGGTGGAGGCTGACTCCATACACAGTTTCAAATGTAGATATGATAGAGCCCAGTAGGCTCAGGAATCTGTACACCAGTTGATTGACAGTTGAGAGGCGGGACCAAAGAGCCAAAGCTCAACCCCCGCAAGCACAAATAGGTGAGTACATAGTGTTGGAATGCAGTAAAAATTTCTATAATCATGTCCAACTTTCCAAGATGATAGAGACAAGGTTTATCATAAATTATACAATGTTAATTTGTCTTACATGACAATGATAAGCGATCGCTATGTAAATAATTTAAATGCTACGGCATTTGAATGGGCAAGAATGCTAAGAGTAGAAATTCGGTTCTACATGTATTCACTGGAACAGCTGGTTTTAATTGTATAAAATATTTCCATCAAATACTAATATAAGGGTTAATTGACTATAAATTTATTATCAGCCAATAATTCTTATTAAGGAATGCTGACATAAAGTGAATTTTATTCGATTCACATAAATGTAAATATTTCTCCTCTAGTCGTGTGGATTAACTCAACACTCGATTAAAATTTGTGGGGAAAATCAGGCGGCACTTTGCCTTAATTAAATGAACTCAGTATTATTAAAACTATTGGTTAGTAGAGTTAGCAGATTATAATAACAAATTGTACAAGAATAGTTTCTTAAAAATTACTGAATGTTTTTAACTAAGTGTTGGAAATTTCCAACATAACTCCGGGGTGAGAAACTATGGGTTGCCGTTCATGTTTTAGTATTGACGTACCTATTACTCTTCCCTGAAGTTATATTATTGTGTTAGTGAGTTAATACGTTAGTATGTACATAACAGATGTTCCGTATCTGTAAAACAGATGTGACACTGTTTTTATGGGAACATAAATCCGAATTTAGATAATAACATTGTCATCTAAAGTTAAAAAATTTCCAAATCTAAAGAAAAATCAATGATTAGTGTCGCAATGACTCGTACTGGTTAAGTTACTTAGTCATTGAATTATTCCTACAGACTCAGGAAATCTTGTCAACATTAGAAGGCTATTATCTGCAACTATGCAGAATGAAAATACTGTATAAGTTTTACATTGTTATACATTAGTTAAAGAATATAAGTATTAATCATTATGTCATTCAAGATCAAGGAGACTTCGAATCTACAGTGAGGTCGAATCTAGGGTCACTGTGACTTGTAACTATTGAGTTACTAGACACTAACTCATAACTCAAGCATCATGATCACCTCAAACTCAAATGAGGAATTGTCTGCACTTCCTCATTTGCATTGTGGTGCAATAGTCATTTTAGACTATTTAATAGTGTAACTAAGTTTCTAACCTAGCTAAATTTATTAATATTAGAGAACTGAGTATGTTTATTCGTTAAAATCATGGAAGACTCTGAGTCGACAGTGAGACTAGTAATTTGGTCATTATGATTGTAGTTAATTGAATTACAGCTCAAAGGCTTGTTACTGAAGACTCATTAATTCATCCTCAACTTTAAATGAGAAATCAACTATATTTATTGTGAGCACAGACACAGCTGGTACTCTATTGACTTCAACTAATGTCCCTTAATATCTACCTAAATAGAGGGTTTAATTTTCCCTAAACCTTCCTAAGTAGAGGGTTATGTTAATTGTAACAACTTACTATTTCTTTGGTAGTGTCACCCTAGCTGAATTATGAGCAGTTAAGCTGCTCGTTTGTGAATGGGTTGGGCTATAGTGCTATAGCCCTCTACAGACTTACGAAGCACATAACTTAACAAAATTATTTATGAGTAGTAATGCTTACTCGGTTTATATGTATTAGGCTACAATACTATTGTCCTCTTGAGACTTAACGGAGCACGTAGCTTAAAGGATTTCGTGATGCAGTATGTTACGTACCCTAACTGGAAACGTATATATATATATATTATATATATATAATATATATATATATTATAATATATTATATATATATATATATATATTACATATATATATATATAAATATATAAAAAAAAAAATATATATATATATATATATATATATATCTATATATATATATATATATATATATATATATATATATATATATATATATTGTATTTTTGAAATGATCATCTAATTGACCACACCGTGAGAAACAGTTATAGTTTGATCATCTAGTTGGCAACACCGTGAGAAAATTTACTTCCTGCTATGTGTGTAGTTGCCAGTAATTTCCTCTTTATTTTTAAATATATAACTGTATTATTATAAACTACATTACCTCTGTTTATGCATGTAATTCTGATCATCTTTAATTAAGTTAATTAATGATTACTTATTTCCATTATGTGGCTCCATTTAAGTAAAATTAATATTATAAAAAAATGCCATTCGATATGTTGCGAGGTAGCAAGGAGCGGTTCCGCCGTGAGAATTTTAGTCAGTGGCTGGTAGACTCACGGAGGATAAACATCTAAGGAGGTTAAGTGGCTGTTGTATATATATTTGTTTTGCTGTAGTATATTAGGCTGTGGAGACTAAAGTTTATTCTGATTTAAATGTGATAGTGCCCATCTGTTGATTGATATATAATACTGATAATTACCTGAAATATTATTTAATATACAAGTTTATATTTTATATGTGTAGTTAATTATTCCTGTTGTGATTAATTCTAATGCTTGCATGTACGAACCATGGGTTATACTGGTGACACACCTTTTAGATTACAGCGTCGCTCCATGTCCCTAGACAATATATATTTGTCGCTGTTCAGTGCCACGAGCCATAAAGCACGGTTTGTAACGTTGATTATGGGGGCTGTCGCCGGGATGTATTGTTCCCATATATTTAACTTTTGCTAATCTAACCTTGTCTTCCTAAGAACAAATGTGCTTTAGGAATCTGTGTTTTAAGAAACTTGCAGTATGCCATGCCAGAGTCATCCTTGTAACAAGTAATCTGCGCTTCACGATTTCGGAGGTAAGTCATCCTATTTTTGTTTGTGCAGCTGAGGCCAAGCAAATGTTCAGTGTCGGACAATTTAAAGTGAAGTGTAGTGCCGTGCCCATTCTGTTAATTATTTTAGTCGGTCACAGTTGCCAAGTGTTATTACCATGGAGGATCAAGTGGTCTCGCTGTATGCTAATCCAGACTTTGAGGGAAATTAAAAACCTAAAAAAGTCATGCCTTAATAAATATGGCACACTAAGCTAGAATTAACATC
>WNGS01162033.1:3514-13548 GCA_020271785.1 Procambarus virginalis
TATCATTTACTTGGACTTACATGTTAAATGTAAACAATTATAATCAGTGATATTTTGTGCAGAAGAGAAGTGGCGACACAGGATATGCCAAACACTTTCCAAACAACGATATACCTTGACATAAGTCGCTCCACAACATTGACGCTTGGACCGTCAACTTCCTTTGATGCTACTTATTTACTTTTCATAATGAAATTATATGGTTTGGAGTAAATATGTTTTCTCATGTTCTGATTCAGCACCCACATTATAGGTGAATAAATATAACCATATTATTCATTCACTTAAATAATGCTAGGAGGGTTTGAGTAGCTTGGTTTGTCTTTAGTGACAAAATCTCCAATAGAGTGGGGCGAGAGTAGCCCCATCTCTCTCGCCCGCAGCAGCAAGAGTCGAAACTTAATTAAAATTGATATATCTTTGTCCTCGAAAATGATTTATTTTATTTGGTGCTATCATAATAATGTTCATATCATGCGGTCTTTCTGGAGCCATATATAAGACTTTAGGCTTTAATTAGCGTATCTTTGTTAATATACAATATAGCGCAAGTGGGTATCTGGCGTCCTGCACTACATGCCGAAAAGCTTACTGAGGCGCACTATAAAAACATGTTGTATCTTCACTTGAGCTATAAATATGTCTATTTGAATGGATTTAAAATGAAGCTCTATTTTATCTTGTGGCATAAGGACAGTATAACATTTTGTTTTATTAACAGAATTTACGTGAAATACAACATTGATCTGAGAGAGAGTTAGCTCTGACGTTCAGTCTGTACGGGGTCGGAGCTCCGTAATTTTTAAAATACATGTATCTTCATTAGACACTTTAAATATGTCTATGGTAAAGGTTTTAAAGTGAAGCTATAGTATGTCTGCCTTCTTGAGACGATTTAAAACATATATGTTTATTCACGAGATTGCGGATGGTGAAATTCGAGGTAGTGGGGGCAGCGTTGGGGTTTCTGATGGTAGGAGGAGTTTCTCCGGGTCGATCCTATCTGTTCCGGGTCGGAGCTCTGCTATTATAAAAGTTACCCTATCTTCGCTTTAAAATTTAAATATGCCCATGGCAAGTATTTAGTAATGAAGCTTTATTTTCTATCTTTCTTGTGACATATCAAAACTCTTACTTATTATGAAGGAATTGGCGTGAGAATAGGGCCTGGTTCTGAGATGAATGCTGCAGTTTTCGTAGCTCGATCGAGCGATGAAAACTGCCCCTTTTATACAACTATACAATTCTTCGGTTTTACTTAAAATTATTTGTCTGGTAGACGTTTTACAGATAGGGTCGCGTTTTGTCTTTCCTGTCTGATTATATAATAATTGTGTTGTGCTTTAATAAGTCATCAGATGTTTTCAACAAATATTCGGTTTCGGCGTTCGTATTTCCAACATGGCGACCCTTTTGGAAATGCAATACTTGGGTTAACCCATCCCATGAGTTGGGTCTGTTTCCATTATTTTCGGGAACATTGTGTGTTACTTTTAAAATGCTAAGCTCAACCTACATACCTAAATACATAGATACACTGATTGGTACGACCATGCCCGTGACATAAAGTGTTCGAGAATGTTCATGAATGTGCATTTACAAAGGTGGAAATGCAATTCTGATCAGCACTTCCATATGTACTTGTATACACATACATTACACACACAACAGACACAATATATACGTACATATACATATATACATGCATATATATACACACACACTGCATTCAGCATACGTTTGTCTTTACCTGACAGGTGTGAGATAGCTGACAGAGAAACTAGTGTGCAATTAAGCACTTGAATCACTGAATGTGATTAAGGTGCTTTTACAAGCTCAGGTTATATAGTTTATCACATACATACTTGTATAAATGATATTACATGGTCAATCTTGGACACAAGGCCAATATATCATCAAGGTTAGTAATCATATAGTAATACACAGTTCAGCATACCTCAGCCCAGGAGGGCGAAAGTCAGACAATATGGGACATTCTACAATATAATGCTCAAGAGAGAGTGCATGTTTCTCTTTCACAAATGTTGACACATTGTGTACTCAAATCAAATGTCAAATCAAATGTTTATTTAGGTACTCGACATTTGAGTTGGAGAAAGCTGCAGTACGTCTATATCCCAGGCGAAATCTGGCCACTATAACATCACTTGCCGGTGTCTTGTTCTATTAGTCCCATATGTGAATGTCTCCTCACGATATCTATCATAATATTTAATGCTACAACAAATAGCATTAATATCATAATATTTAATGCTATTTGTTAGGTCGGTGAGATCTTCATTAGATATTTGTTTAAGTATTCTCTTTGTCACACTAATGAAACACCCATATCAATTCTACCACTGGTTTTCTACAGTCTGTCTTTGCAAGCATATCCACAGTGTCATGCCTCGAGATGCCAACATGTGATGGTATCCATAGGAATTTAATTTCAAATCTTTTTTCTTTAGCAGCTAAACATTCATTCGAATATCACTGACATTTTATGGGTGTCACTGCTATGTGCGTTCAATGCCAGGAGTGCACTCTGCTGAATAGTGGGCGGTAGTGGAACCCCTACCGACCCGTGTGGGCGGCAGTGGACCCTATATACCTATCCTGTGGGCGATACTGGACTCCTATACTCATCCTGTGTGGCTGGCAAATGGACGCCATACACATCCAGTGGGTGTATTGGACCCCATACCCATATCTATGGGTGGAGTGATCCCCATACCCATCTGCGGGTGAGATGTGACCCCCATTACCCATCCTGTGGGTGGTAATTGGACCCTACCTCAACTAACAGGTGGTAGTGGAACAATATACCATCCGTATGTTGCTATAGTAGACACCATACATCTTGTTTGCCGTAGTTTGCCCCATAAACAACGTAACATCGCTTTCTGTTAGCGTTCCTACAAAACATTCTTTAAATATGTTTTAAATCACAGACTATGGTATATAATATTGATTGGTGAAGCACTGATATTCTATTGTAATAATTTATAGTGCTATTTATATATTTATAAAACAACTAATATTTCTCAAAACAAAACTACGAGCCTTCAATAGGATGTAGCTGATCTGTAATATTCTAAAGCATGGACAATAGTAGGTAAATTTCACAACCCATGTGGGTCCTGAAAACAACAATTTTCGTTATATTTGCACCAATCACGACTATTCTGCTATCTACGTTGATGGACGGGTACGTTGAGACGTAAATTGTACGTGAGGAAGAGTTTGGGCCTTGGTAAAAAAGGTAACTGGGAATTTATCACATATGTCTAAATCACATTCAACATATAGACTTTAAGCATTAAGTCATATATGTGCTGTCTTGTGTGAGGACGGGTTGCCTCATCACACAGTTTCTTCAGTCTGCTACCTCTCCACCTCAAAAAAAAGTTACTGGTTGCTTATTTTGAAACTCGATTGTAGAAGGGTAATAATAAGTTATCAATACAGTGGATAAGGAATTGATGCACTCTGTGACATTAAGCAATTAAGTTTATTAGCATTAAAGCATCTTCCTTTTTATTTCAGCAAAGACCAGATAAGCCTGCTTTACCAGAGAAGCCTTGCCTAATGACTCGCTCAACAATACTGGCAGACCATCCCAAGCCACTGATTCCTGAACGTCCAGCGGCCGTGCCACATCGACCTTCTACTGTCACTTCTAGTGTTATTGGCCAGACACAGCTTCCAGCACCATGTGATAATCTGACTCATGGTGAAGTTAACTTAGGGCTTGCCTCCTGTCTTGGGTACACAACTTTAATTGTTGATGGGTGAGTTAGCCACATCACTGAAATACTAAGTTAGCTGTGATGATAAATTTGTGTTAAGCTCAGGTATGGTACATTGATGCATGTTACAATGGCTAGCTGTTCAACTCTGTGATGAGTACTGTATGTGATACTGGATAACTTTAATTCTTTTTGATGAGTACGGTATCTGCTTAATAAAAAATGCACAGAATTACACCCCTAGTAGAGCTTTTAATTTTGTTCAGTTGAAAGCAATTTGAGTTTTGATTGGTTTGTATTCAAGCAGCTTGTATAGTGTGTGTGTAACAAGCAGCATGTATACTGTAACCAAGCAATTTGTGTACTGTGTAATTACCTAGGTGTAGTCACAGGATGAGAGCTACGCTAATGGTGACCCATTTTCCCAGTACCCTTGTTGTATAATGTTTTGAAACTACTTACAGTTTTGGCATTCACCACAACCACAATTAAATTGTGTCCCAACCGCTTACCTCTGTTTGCAAAACAGAACTTTCTAACATTATTTTGGCATCTTCTCTTCCTTAGATTCAATATATGACTTTGTTCTTGACGTTCCAAGTGTCAAGAATTCCTCTTTGTCAATTTTACTGATTGCTGTTACTGTACTATTTTGTGTATGGTGCTTAATAGGTGGTCAAGTAGTGGTGATGGTCAAATAGCCTCTTTCTGTGGAGAGCCATTCGGCTCCCCGGAGCTATACCGGGCTGATGTGTATATATCAGACCGTGGCAACAGTCAGTCGAAGGAGTTCTAGGCCTACTGGGGACCAGAGCCAGAACCTGGCCCCCTCAAGAGAGGCACGAGGAGCAATGGCCTAAAGACATCCCGTGTAATTGGAAGCAGTCTTTGTCTGCTATCTACCAGGTCAGGCACCCAGAAAGGTAGGAATTCCAAAACAAACTGCTGCTTATCAAATAAATTGCAAACTGGAAGCCGAACAAGCAACAGAACTTCCCAATCAAAACTAAGGAAGCAAGTAAGTCGTCATCACAAACGCTGTGCAACTGTCTGTGCAACCCCCCCCCCCCTCCCCGGGAGGGGGACAGGGGAGTCCCAGACCTAAACGCCGACAACTCTCCTCAGTTCACAGGCTGTTGTTAAGGCGACCGGTTGATCGACTCTGGCTCCATCCTCTGAGCAGGGCTACAGTGCGAAGATGATCAGTTTTGGTATCGTGCCAGTCAGGAGCAACACAATAGTACTGGGGCTGCAGGCACCTAGGGCCACCTTCCCTAGGTGCTCTGTATGTATTGCCTTTGCTGCTTCAGGGTTATCTTCCCTGAGCCGTTCGGTAACTACCTCCGTGTGGTTCTGTTGCTGCTTGGTGATTGCCCGCCCTTGGGGGTTCAGCTGGGGTGGTTCTTTCTCCTGTTTCCCTTAGGTAGGAGGTAGTTTCATCGCTGGCTGGGGCGCGAGATACTGTGCAGCTGTCTGATATACGCATAGCGACCGGTTCTGTTCACCTGGAGACGTTGTGCTTTTGCAGGGTTTTTCTTTTACTTTTTTGTTTTGCCTGGTGGGGTGGTAGGATCACTTATAGGATTTTGGTGACCCTCCACTAGGTCCCCACGCTTACACACGTCGCAGGGGTTCAGCTTACAGTTTGTTTGCTTGGTAGCTCTGGAATAAGCGGTTAGCAGTACCTCGCCTGTGCTTCCCTTAGCAGTCAGCCTAAAGGCCCTGGAAACCCCCTTGGAGACTCAGTGGTCCGATGGGAGAGACCTCAGAGTCCCACCTTGCCTTGTGCGAGTTTGAAGGTTGCTCTGTCCCCTTGACTCGGGGAGATACTCACCATCTTTGTCTCCGCCATGCTGCTTGTTGGGTCAGTGACACCTTTGACCCGGAGTCCTGTGAGTGGTGTTCCTTGTTTGTACTCCAATTCACCCAGTCCAATGAGATTGATATTCGGGTGCAAGCAGCTTCGGTGTTGCATGCAAGGTTTAGGTTGCTGCAACGCGCAAGGTTAGTTGCCTTTCCGGATGCCCTGTAGCTGCCCCGCTTTAGTTATAGGGACCTGGACTTGTGGGTGTTAGTTGCCTCGACTTTGGTTTCATCTGCACCCCCTAGTTCTTTTCCTGCTGTGGTTCATCCTGTTACCCCCCGCCCCACCCCTGCTCCCGGCTCCCAAACATCTGAGGGTTTCAGAGTCGGGGCAAGGTTTGCCTGATGGTGAGTCTCGGGCGGCTTCGGGGAATGCCCCTTCCGGATCGGTGGCGGAGGCATTCGAGCCTGTTCCTCCTGCTGGAGCCCTTGGGCCATGCCAGCGGGCTTCTTTCATTTCGGCTTTTCCGGCAGACTCTACCTTTTCTCCAAAGGCAGAGGGTTTGGAGGACAGCTCAGTCCTGGGTCCTGACGTGGAGGTTCCCGGGGCTGGGGGGAGTTGACTTGGGGTGCTTGGGCCCCGTTTGACCCCGCTTGGGTGTTGGTACCCTCGGCGCGGTGCTTGTTGTTACAGGGGGAGGGGTTTTCCTATCCACCCCCCCCCTCCCTGTACGAGTTTGATATGGGTTCAACTCCTCCCCGGTTTCGGTTCCAGGTTTTCTTGGGTTCCTCCGTTCCCTCCTTCCAGAGGTTTTTGGCTTCCTGCATCACATCAAAGGTGGCGCGGGAAGCCCTTGCGGCTTACCTTTTGTGAGACCCGGATTACGCCTCGGTAATGGATCCTCCTTCTTCTTTTGAGTTTGGCTCCTTGTTTTCTTTCTGGATGCGTTACGAGGTGCCGGAGTCTTCCTGGTTGGCGGACTGCCCTTTCTTTTCGTTGGGGGGTGGCATTTGTTCTGTCGGACCTGTGCACTTTATTGGCGGGATGTGTCTACGGTTGTTCAGGTTTACCTGGGGGCGAATTTGAGTACCTCAATGTGTGCTTGTTCGCCCCCGTACTTCCTCGTGATGTTGGTCAGATTCAGCTTCACACGCAGGTTCCCTCCCTTTTGGCGTCCCTGGTGGCCGAGGAATTGCGAGCCCGTGGGCATTTGGCTTCGGTCTTGCGTTGTTTTCTCTGCTAGAGCTGTCTTTGGACTGGCTCGGCGAGGATGTGCAAGAACTGGGATCTGGGCTGATGTCCGGTGTGTTTGCTTTGGCAGCTCGAGTGTCGGTTGCCTTGTTGAGGTTGTTTGTGCCCATTCTGAGGGAGGCGGTGTCCCTGTTCTTTGCTTCTCGTCTTGCTTGCCGACAGGCGGTGCTCATCCACTCTTTGGAATCGGCTTGGGCCCTGGCTCTTAGATTTTTGTCCCCTTTCTGGGGGGAGCCCCTACGGCTCCCCGGGACTTACTAGGCTGATATGCTAATGTCAGACTTTGGCATCAGTCATGTGTATGGAGTTCTTATGGGCCTACCGGGGACCACAAGCCAGAACCTGGGCCCCCCTCTCCATCGACCGGGTTAGGCACCCAGAAAGGTAAGCGTCCCAAAACAAACCCCTATTCAGGTGAAAATTGCAACCAAAAGCCGAACGAGTGGATAGAACTCCCCAAACAAAATTGAGCAAACTAGTATGACGTCACCCGTCATCGCGCCGCTATCTGCGCAGTCTCCCCTCTCACCGGGAGGGGGAAGGGGCAGTCCCAGACCTACCACGCCAGCGATCCACACCCCAGTTCTTGAGGCTGATGCTATCGGCTCGGTTGTGTGCTCTGGCTCCAGTATTTTTGTGGCGCTGTGCCTTGTGTGTGGCTGCTGTACTGCAGGGGTGCGAGAGCCAGGAGTTATTCCACAGGACTCGGGCTGCATGCGCCTAGGGTTCCCTTCCCTAGGTGCCTTGTAAGTACTGCCCTTGGAGCTTGGGGTTATCTTCCACAAGTTCCTCGGGGTCTGCCTCTGTGTCCCCGTTTTACTGCTTGGTTTCTCGGCCGCCCTTTGGGTACTTCAGGGTTTTGTCTCCCTAGTTTTCCTTAGGGTAAGAGACAGTTTCACACTGGTAAGGGGCGCAGGGTGCTGTGCAGCTAGTTGTCACCTATCACAGCGGCCAACATTGTTCCTTGGGGTACGTTGTACTCTTGCAGGGTTTTGTTTTTCTTTTTGTTTTTGCCTTGGTGGGAGGTTTTGCCCTATTTGCCACTGGTGTTTGGCCTCACCCTGATACTTGGTGGTACCCCCTGCTTGGTCCCCGTGAGTGTACACGTCCCTGGTGTTCAGCTTTAGACAGCTTGTTTGGTAGTTTTGGGTGCCAGTTAGCAGTACCCTGCCTGGGTTTACCTGAGTGCGAGTCCTCTTCAAGTAAACGCTCAGGACCCTAGGAATCCCCTAGGGGATGCATAGGTCCGATGGATGTGACCCCAGGGTCCCCCCTCACTTTGTGCGAGTTTGAGCATTGTTCGGTCCCCTTGTCTCAGGGCGACCCTCACTGTTTTTGCCTCCGTCACACACCCTGTTGGGTCGGTGACACTTTCGACCCTGTGTCCTGTGAGTATTGTTGCTTGCTGGTGACTCAATTTACCTAAATTGAACACTGGCAGACTCTCCTCGTAATTCTTATTTTTCAGTTCCAAGAGCAATTTAGTTGCTTGTCTTTTGCACCTTTTCCAGTTTGCTGATGTGCTACATGAGATATGTGCACCATACAACTGCTGGATGTTCCAATTTTGGTCTTGCAAATGTCAGGAACAGTTTCTTTAGTATTTCACTGTCCACGTATTTGAAAGCGGTTTTGAAGTTGGCAAGCTTATCATATGCTCCTCTCACAATATCTTTTTATGTTGTTCTCTGGTGCAACCCATCCTCAGACCAAGTCCATTCTATCCAGCGGTCGTCCCCAAAGACGCATTCATAAATTTAAACATAATGTTCTCAAATATATTTTTATTTTTTTCAATTTTCTCAAATACTGTATAAAATAATATTTTATATTTGTACATATTTAGGCACTAGTTAGGTTAGGTTAGGTGTTTAGGTTCTGTTGGCGATTATTTGGATTTGTAGTTTGTGGGTGAAGCATTTACAGCATTGTCATTCGAAAAAAATTCGTCGTGAAGCATTTGTTCCGGAAGTGTTCGACGTCATCAGTTGTGAGTTGTGTGTTAACCATTTTCATTCATAAACACCTGGGGGTTTGGCAGGTGAATGGAATGGACTTTGTGTTTTTATTTGGAGGACAGGCTGTCGGTTGAGTACCACCCAGTACCACCTCTTAAATCTCTTCCATGTCAGTGTTTTGTAAAGCCTTTCACATAATTTGTAGGTTGTGTGTGGCCTATTTTTCTCCTAATCAACATTCTTAACATGGCATTTATTCATGTTGAATTCCATCAGCCAGGTGTTACTTCATACACCTATTTTGTACAGATCATCTTAAAGGACATAATAGTCATGTGTAACAAGCAGTGTGAATCCTGTGTGTAAATGAGCAGCTTGTATACTGTGTGTAAATGAGCAGCTTGTATACTGTGTGTAAATGAGCAGCTTGTATACTGTGTGTAAATGAGCAGCTTGTATACTGTGTGTAAATGAGCAGCTTGTATACTGTGTGTAAATGAGCAGCTTGTATACTGTGTGTAAATGAGCAGCTTGTATAGTGTGTGTAAATGAGCAGCTTGTATACTGTGTGTAAATGAGCAGCTTGTATACTGTGGTGTAAATGAGCAGCTTGTATACTGTGTGTAAATGAGCAGCTTGTATACTGTGTGTAAATGAGCAGCTTGTATACGTGTGTAAATGAGCAGCTTGTATACTGTGTGTAAATGAGCAGCTTGTATACTGTGTGTAAATGAGCAGCTTGTATACTGTGTTTAAATGAGCAGCTTGTGTACTGTGTGTAAATGAGCAGCTTGTATACGTGTGTAAATGAGCAGCTGTATACTGGGTGTAAATGAGCAGCTTGTATACTGTGTGTAAATGAGCAGCTTGTATACTGTGTGTAAATGAGCAGCTTGTATACTGTGTGTAAATGAGCAGCTTGTATACTGTGTGTAAATGAGCAGCTTGTATACTGTGTGTAAATGAGCAGCTTGTATACTGTGTGTAAATGAGCAGCTTGTATACTGTGTGTAATGAGCAGCTTGTATACTGTGTGTAAATGAGCAGCTTGTATACTGTGTGTAAATGAGCAGCTTGTTATACTGTGTGTAATGAGCAGCTTGTATAGTGTGTATAAATGAGCAGCTTGTATACTGTGTGTAAATGAGCAGCTTGTATAGTGTGTGTAAATGAGCAGCTTGTATACTGTGTGTAATGAGCAGCTTGTATACTGTGTGTAAATGAGCAGCTTGTATACTGTGGTGTAAATGAGCAGCTTGTATACTGTGT
>WNGS01162034.1:41890-74569 GCA_020271785.1 Procambarus virginalis
CAAGTCTCTACTTAACAGGTGATTGTTAAGTTAGAAATTAAGTGCTAATGTAGGGGACAATATCTCATATATCTAATCACGTGGAAGTAGGTCAGTATGGTATAGTGTAGTACGGTGAGGCTGTAGGTGACTGGAAATCTGCGCACGGAGCCATAGCGGGACCCCAGAATCAATAAAAGCTTCATATATAATAAATCCACGAGCTGGCCGATTCTCTAGTACCATTGGTCATCATCCCGGTCTGGAGATAAATCGCTGACGGTCGATCAGACGTAATATTGTGTGTGATGCTGACTGACTGCCTTCAGGTGGTGGAGGCTCATCAACTGGGTGTCTGTTGACAGCGCTAGACTTAGCCGGTGAGCTGTGATCACAGCTGCTAAAGCGCGATGGGCGAGGACCCCTTCACGTCACATTGGCACCAATCCTAACTCAGGATCACATGGAGAGAGAACTATCCGGGCCCTGGAGAGCAGACCTCCCCGAGTTCAATCGGAAGAGTCCATCAAATGGCGCTCCGGTGCCGGACACGGCACGCCGGCCGCCGTGGCCGACACCCCACCGGAGCCCCAGGCCGACACCCTGAGGGATACTAAGTTCGAGAGTCACCTCACAAAAAAAGGATCTGTTCACCTTAAAACAAGATCCCCCTGACCTGACATCCACCCTGCCGCCTGACATCCACCCTGCCACCTGAAATCCACCCTGTCGCCTGACATCCACCCTGCCACCTGAAATCCACCCTGTCGCCTGACATCCACCCTGCCACCTGAAATCCACCCTGTCGCCTGACATCCACCCTGCCACCTGAAATCCACCCTGTCGCCTGACATCCACCCTGCCACCTGACATCCCCCCTGCCACCTGACATCCAAACTTCAACGATGACATCCACACTCCACCTGAACATCCAACCCTGTCGGCCTAGAAACATCCCCCTGCAGCCTACATCCACCTGTCCCAAAGACATCACACCGCTGCCAGGCCTGCATGCAACCTGCCCATGACAACATCCACTCCGTGCCAACTGACATACCACCCTGCACACCATGACAAATCCAAACTCGCCACCTTACATCCACCCTGCGGCAACTGAAATCACACACTGATCAACCTGGAACATCCACCCTGTATCCGAAGCTGACCTCCACGCAGTCTCCTGACATCCAACGCTGCCACCTAGACATCCCCCCTGTCGCCTGACATCCACCCTGCCACCTGAAATCCACCCTGTCGCCTGACATCCACCCTGCCACCTGAAATCCACCCTGTCGCCTGACATCCACCCTGCCACCTGAAATCCACCCTGTCGCCTGACATCCACCCTGTCACATGACACCCTGTCGCCTGACATCCACCCTGCCGACTGACATCCACCCTGCCACCTGAAATCCACCCTGTCGCCTGACATCCACCCTGCCACCTGAAATCCACCCTGTCGCCTGACATCCACCCTGCCACCTGAAATCCACCCTGTCGCCTGACATCCCCCCTGCCGCCTGACATCCACCCTGCCGACTGACATCCACCAACGGCCGACGAAAAAAACTCTTGACTCCACCCTGTCACCCACGCCATGTCACCTGGCCCGGCACCCTGTCAGAACCTACGTCCACCATGTCATGCTCCCACGCCTGTACACCTGCACATCAAAACACACGGCCTGTCCATGACATACCACCCTATCACAATTACATACCACACCAACAACAATACCAGCCTGAACGGAATCCACACAGTGATGTTTTAGCCGCAGTGGAATATAGTATCTGAAGTATAAAAATATTTTAGATTATACTATCATTGATACATATCACCCGCTTTGGGAATAGTATTATTGGTAAATAAAAATCTGATTTGGGAAACATTTGCTTGAATAGGTCCTATTTTTTTTAAACTATTTTTAAAAACGGTTCGAACAGATTCAATGATCAACGCCTTTGTTCAGAAAACATTCCGTTTTATAATTGTATCACCGCATAACTTTTTATTAAAATGTTATGCGTCGTAGGTCAAACCGAATTGCGAAGAATTTCTAGAAAAAAAATGTAAGTAATTAACCTTTGACAATAAAACATTTGTAATTCAGATCATTAACAATTATTTCCAAGCAAATTGTGTTTTGGTTTAATTGATAGGGTGCTCCGGAAACGAACAGCTTTATCTAAAAGAATACTAATTTGAGTAAGATGTGTTCCAGTCCTGAGTCTGGAACTGTTTTGTTTGAAACGATATAATATATATCATAAAATATAAAGACAATATATATATAATTTTATATATAAGGTTTTAAATATGACCAAAAGTAAGGAGTAATAATTCATAACCGATTTCTCATTTTTCCTATGTTAAATGGTTTTTACGATACGGTAAATGAAAAAAATCAATTCTCCAAATTCATTCTTTTTTCTTAGTCTCGCGACACTATAACTCGGGTTCGTAAAACTTATTATTTTTCCACTAGACTTTAGTTCACAGGCACTCAGATTTAAGACGAATATTATATTCTTATTTTAACAACCTGCATTGAATTGTGAGTTACACATGTGGCCACCTAGGTTAAATTGAAGGGTAGAGGTTAAAGACCGAGAACACGAACCGAACAAATGGGAGTATAGGGAAGCATAAAGGCAACTAAATAAGTCTTTACCTGCAGAAGGCCTATTGGCACATAGTGTCAATTGATGTAGTTCATATATTGTAAGGCGGAGTCTGAAGTGGGATGAATAATAGTGGTTGCATTAATTGGCAGATTGATTGCTGGGGCGTTCATTGTATGATGGATGAGTGCAGGGGGGGGTACGCGGGATTCAAGATAGCACCGCCTGTAATCGTCTGTGCATATACATGATTTTCTGTGGTTGGAAATTTGGTGAGATGTCTCTGTGATAGCGGTTGAAATATTGGTGGGAATAGATTCTATGTTCCTATGCTAAGCCCTGTTTCCTTATGCCATCGTTAAAGTCGCCTGGAAAAAAAAGATGTTGTTGTCTTGCCTATAGTTTTGAGGTTCTTTGGGGCTTCACAAATTCCCCTGGGCTTTGAAGCAGAGCGACATTAGTAAAAACTAGTCAAAGCGTTTCGCTTTGAGTACTGGAAGCAGTTTCATCAATGTTATGGTTGGCAGTTGTTCCTGGTGTTAAGTAATCGATGAACCAGTGTATGCTCGGTGACATTATTTTGTCTGTAGGGGTTTCGTTTCTATTACACTATCTTTCAAGGACCGCGTTAACCTCCGTTTTTAAGTAACTTGGTATAAGGGGATTTCTGTAAGTTCTCGCGTTTCTTATCACATGGAACTACCCAAGCTTGACAGAGAAGCACCCTTCTTCACCGATTGGCCTGTATAAACAGTATGGAGAAAGTCGCTAATAGGGTTACCACCTAAAGACGATAACCGATTGCAACTTGCTCACTAGGGTACGATTGGGGAGAGTCTTAGGTCGACTGAACTTGAAAAACGGCGGGAAAACCATATACTGCAGATCGTGGACGCCATCATCAAAATATCAGACAACAAACTACAACGTAGGTAGACAGAGAAGAATTTAGATCGTCAACATACGTGCAGTATGTGGCCGGTTTCATGTTCAAGTGGACTAAGACTTTGTCCTCAATAGTACCCATGTAGATGTTCACAAACAGGACACCAAGGGGAGACCCCATGGCGACCCCAGATCTAACTATATCTTATAGCATTAACATATGCCCACCTACACTGCCTGTTGTGTCGTTAACTACCCACACACAGCCTGTTGTGTCGTTAACTACCCCCACACAGCCTGTTGTGTCGTTAACTACCCCCACACAGCCTGTTGAGTCGTTAACTACCCCCACACTGCCTGTTGAGTCGTTAACTACCCCCCACACTGCCTGTTGAGTCGTTAACTACCCCCACACTGCCTGTTGAGTCGTTAACTACCCCCACACTGCCTGTTGAGTCGTTAACTACCCCCCACACAGCCTGTTGAGTCGTTAACTACCCCCACACAGCCTGTTGAGTCGTTAGCTACCCCCACACTGCCTGTTGAGTCGTTAACTACCCTTACACTGCCTGTTGAATCGTTAACTACCCCCCCCGCACACAGCCTGTTCAGTCGTTAACTACCCTCACACTGCCTGTTGAGTCGTTAACTACCCCACACTGCCTGTTGAGTCGTTAACTACCCCCCACACAGCCTGTTGAGTCGTTAACTACCCTCACACTGCCTGTTGAGTCGTTAACTACCCCCCACACTGCCTGTTGAGTCGTTAACTACCCCCACACTGCCTGTTGAGTCGTTAACTACCCCCACACTGCCTGTTGAGTCGTTAACTACCCCCACACAGCCTGTGAGTCGTTAACTACCCCCACACTGCCTGTTGAGTCGTTAACTACCCCCACACTGCCTGTTGAGTCGTTAACTACCCCCACACTGCCTGTTGAGTCGTTAACTACCCCCACACAGCCTGTTGAGTCGTTAACTACCCCCACACTGCCTGTTGAGTCGTTAACTACCCCCACACAGCCTGTTGAGTCGTTAACTACCCCCACACTGCCTGTTGAGTCGTTAACTACCCCCACACTGCCTGTTGAGTCGTTAACTACCCCCACACTGCCTGTTGAGTCGTTAACTACCCCCACACTGCCTGTTGAGTCGTTAACTACCCCCACACTGCCTGTTGAGTCGTTAACTACCCCCACACAGCCTGTTGAGTCGTTAACTACCCCCACACAGCCTGTTGAGTCGTTAACTACCCCCACACTGCCTGTTGAGTCGTTAACTACCCCCACACTGCCTGTTGAGTCGTTAACTACCCCCCCACACAGCCTGTTGAGTCGTTAACTACCCCCACACTGCCTGTTGAGTCGTTAACTACCCCCACACTGCCTGTTGAGTCGTTAACTACCCCCCCACAGCCTGTTGAGTCGTTAACTACCCTCACACTGCCTGTTGAGTCGTTAACTACCCCCACACTGCCTGTTGAGTCGTTAACTACCCCCACACTGCCTGTTGAGTCGTTAACTACCCCCACACTGCCTGTTGAGTCGTTAACTACCCCCATACAGCCTGTTGAGTCGTTAACTACCCCCACACTGCCTGTTGAGTCGTTAACTACCCCCACACTGCCTGTTGAGTCGTTAACTACCCCCATACAGCCTGTTGAGTCGTTAACTACCCCATACAGCCTGTTGAGTCGTTAACTACCCCCACACTGCCTGTTGAGTCGTTAACTACATCCACACTGCCTGTTGAGTCGTTAACTACCCGCACACTGCCTGTTCAGTCGTTAACTACCCCCCACACTGCCTGTTCAGTCGTTATCTACCCCACACAGCCTGTTGAGTCGTTAACTACCCCCCACACTGCCTGTTGTGTCGTTAACCACCCCCACACTGCCTGTTGAGTCGTTAACTACCCCCCACACTGCCTGTTGTGTCGTTAACTACCCCCCACACAGCCTGTTGTGTCGTAAACTACCCCCACACTGCCTGTTGAGTCGTTAACTACCCCCCACACTGCCTGTTGAGTCGTTAACTACCCTCACACTGCCTGTTGAGTCGTTAACTACCCCCACACAGCCTGTTGAGTCGTTAACTACCCCCACACTGCCTGTTGAGTCGTTAACTACCCCCACACAGCCTGTTGTGTCGTTAACTACCCTCACACAGCCTGTTGAGTCGTTAACTACCCCCACACAGCCTGTTGAGTCGTTAACTACCCCCACACTGCCTGTTGAGTCGTTAACTACCCCCACACAGCCTGTTGAGTCGTTAACTACCCCCACACTGCCTGTTGAGTCGTTAACTACCCCTCACACTGCCTGTTGAGTCGTTAACTACCCCCACACTGCCTGTTCAGTCGTTAACTACCCCCACACAGCCTGTTGAGTCGTTAACTACCCCCACACACCCTGTTGAGTCGTTAACTACCCCCCACACAGCCTGTTGAGTCGTTAACTACCCCCCACACAGCCTGTTGAGTCGTTAACTACCCCACACTGCCTGTTGAGTCGTTAACTACCCCCACACAGCCTGTTGAGTCGTTAACTACCCCCCACACTGCCTGTTGAGTCGTTAACTACCCCCACACAGCCTGTTGAGTCGTTAACTACCCCCACACTGCCTGTTGAGTCGTTAACTACCCCCACACTGCCTGTTGAGTCGTTAACTACCCCCACACAGCCTGTTGTGTCGTTAACTACCCCCACACTGCCTGTTGAGTCGTTAACTACTCCCACACTGCCTGTTGAGTCGTTAACTACCCCCACACTGCCTGTTGAGTCGTTAACTACCCCCACACAGCCTGTTGAGTCGTTAACTAACCCCCCCACACTGCCTGTTAGTGGTTAACTACCCCCACACAGCCTGTTGTGTCGTTAACTACCCCCACACAGCCTGTTGAGTCGTTAACTACCCCCCACACAGCCTGTTGAGTCGTTAACCACCCCCACACTGCCTGTTGAGTCGTTAACTACCCCCACACTGCCTGTTGAGTCGTTAACTACCCCCCACACTGCCTGTTGAGTCGTTAACTACCCCCACACTGCCTGTTGAGTCGTTAACTACCCCCACACTGCCTGTTGAGTCGTTAACTACCCCCACACAGCCTGTTGTGTCGTTAACTACCCCCACAATGCCTGTTGAGTCGTTAACTAACCCCACACAGCCTGTTGTGTCGTTAACTACCCCCACACTGCGTTTGAGTCGTTAACTAACCAACACTGCCTGTTGTGTCGTTAACTACCCCCCACACTGCCTGTTGTGTCGTTAACCACCCCACACTGCCTGTTGAGTCGTTAACTACCCCCACACAGCCTGTTGAGTCGTTAACTACCCCCACACTGCCTGTTGAGTCGTTAACTACCCCCACACTGCCTGTTGAGTCGTTAACCACCTCCACACTGCCTGTTGAGTCGTTAACTACCCCCCACACTGCCTGTTGAGTCGTTAACTACCCCCACACAGCCTGTTGAGTCGTTAACTACCCCCCACACTGCCTGTTGAGTCGTTAACTACCCCCACACAGCCTGTTGAGTCGTTAACTACCCCCACACTGCCTGTTGAGTCGTTAACTACCCCCCACACTGCCTGTTGAGTCGGTAACTACCCCCACACAGCCTGTTGTGTCGTTAACTACCCCCACACTGCCTGTTGAGTCGTTAACTACTCCCACACTGCCTGTTGAGTCGTTAACTACCCCCACACTGCCTGTTGAGTCGTTAACTACCCCCACACAGCCTGTTGAGTCGTTAACTAACCCCCCACACTGCCTGCTTAGTGGTTAACTACCGCCCACACAGCCTGTTGTGTCGTTAACTACCCCCACACAGCCTGTTGAGTCGTTAACTACCCCCCACACAGCCTGTTGAGTCGTTAACCACCCCCACACTGCCTGTTGAGTCGTTAACTACCCCCACACTGCCTGTTGAGTCGTTAACTACCCCCCACACTGCCTGTTGAGTCGTTAACTACCCCCCACACTGCCTGTTGAGTCGTTAACTACCCCCCACACTGCCTGTTGAGTCGTTAACTACCCCCACACAGCCTGTTGTGTCGTTAACTACCCCCACAATGCCTGTTGAGTCGTTAACTAACCCCACACAGCCTGTTGTGTCGTTAACTACCCCCACACTGCGTTTTGAGTCGTTAACTAACCAACACTGCCTGTTGTGTCGTTAACTACCCCCCACACTGCCTGTTGTGTCGTTAACCACCCCCACACTGCCGTTGAGTCGTTAACTACCCCCACACAGCCTGTTGAGTCGTTAACTACCCCCACACTGCCTGTTGAGTCGTTAACTACCCCCCACACTGCCTGTTGAGTCGTTAACCACCCCACACTGCCTGTTGAGTCGTTAACTACCCCCACACTGCCTGTTGAGTCGTGTCCATATGGGTCACTCAGCTCACATTGCCACGTTGATGGACGAAGGTGATGGTGTCAGAGGCAGGACACGGTGAGTGTGGTGGTGAAGGTGATGGTGTCAGAGGCAGGACACGGTGGGTGGTGGTGGTGAAGGTGATGGTGTCAGAGGCAGGACACGGTGGGTGGTGGTGGTGAAGGTGATGGTGTCAGAGGCAGGACACGGTGGGTGGTGGTGGTGAAGGTGATGGTGTCAGAGGCAGGACACGGTGAGTGGTGGTGGTGAAGGTGATGGTGTCAGAGGCAGGACACGGTGGGTGGTGGTGGTGAAGGTGATGGTGTCAGAGGCAGGACACGGTGGGTGGGTGGTGTGAAGGTGATGGTGTCAGAGGCAGGACACGGTGGGTGGTGGTGGTGAAGGTGATGGTGTCAGAGGCAGGACACGGAGTGGTGGTGGTGGTGAAGGTGATGGTGTCAGAGGCAGGACACGGAGTGGTGGTGGTGAAGGTGATGGTGTCAGAGGCAGGACACGGAGTGGTGGTGGTGGTGAAGGTGATGGTGTCAGAGGCAGGACACGGTGAGTGGTGGTGGTGGTGAAGGTGATGGTGTCAGAGGCAGGACACGGTGAGTGGTGGTGGTGAAGGTGATGGNCCTGTTGAGTCGTTAACTACCCCCACACAGCCTGTTGAGTCGTTAACTACCCCCCACCAGCCTGTTGAGTCGTTAACTACCCCACACTGCCTGTTGAGTCGTTAACTACCCCACACAGCCTGTTGAGTCGTTAACTACCCCCACACTGCCTGTTGAGTCGTTAACTACCCCCACACTGCCTGTTGAGTCGTTAACTACCCCCCCACTGCCTGTTGAGTCGTTAACTACCCCCACACAGCCTGTTGAGTCGTTAACTACCCCCACACTGCCTGTTGAGTCGTTAACTACCCCCACACTGCCTGTTGAGTCGTTAACTACCCCCACACTGCCTGTTGAGTCGTTAACTACCCCCACACTGCCTGTTGAGTCGTTAACTACCCCCACACTGCCTGTTGAGTCGTTAACTACCCCCACACTGCCTGTTGAGTCGTTAACTACCCCCACACTGCCTGTTGAGTCGTTAACTACCCCCACACTGCCTGTTGAGTCGTTAACTACCCCCACACTGCCTGTTGAGTCGTTAACTACCCCCACACTGCCTGTTGAGTCGTTAACTACCCCACACTGCCTGTTGAGTCGTTAACTACCCCCACACTGCCTGTTGAGTCGTTAACTACCCCCCACACTGCCTGTTGAGTCGTTAACTACCCCCACACTGCCTGTTGAGTCGTTAACTACCCCCACACTGCCTGTTGAGTCGTTAACTACCCCACACAGCCTGTTGAGTCGTTAACTACCCCCACACTGCCTGTTGAGTCGTTAACTACCCCCACACTGCCTGTTGAGTCGTTAACTACCCCCACACTGCCTGTTGAGTCGTTAACTACCCCCACACTGCCTGTTGAGTCGTTAACTACCCCCACACTGCCTGTTGAGTCGTTAACTACCCCCACACTGCCTGTTGAGTCGTTAACTACCCCCACACAGCCTGTTGAGTCGTTAACTACCCCCACACTGCCTGTTGAGTCGTTAACTACCCCCACACTGCCTGTTGAGTCGTTAACTACCCCCACACTGCCTGTTGAGTCGTTAACTACCCCCACACTGCCTGTTGAGTCGTTAACTACCCCCACACTGCCTGTTGAGTCGTTAACTACCCCCACACAGCCTGTTGAGTCGTTAACTACCCCCACACTGCCTGTTGAGTCGTTAACTACCCCCACAGCCTGTTGAGTCGTTAACTACCCCCACACAGCCTGTTGAGTCGTTAACTACCCCCACACTGCCTGTTGAGTCGTTAACTACCCCCACACTGCCTGTTGAGTCGTTAACTACCCCCCACTGCCTGTTGAGTCGTTAACTACCCCCACACTGCCTGTTGAGTCGTTAACTACCCCCACACTGCCTGTTGAGTCGTTAACTACCCCCACACAGCCTGTTGAGTCGTTAACTACCCCCACACTGCCTGTTGAGTCGTTAACTACCCCCACACTGCCTGTTGAGTCGTTAACTACCCCCACACTGCCTGTTGAGTCGTTAACTACCCCCCACACTGCCTGTTGAGTCGTTAACTACCCCCACACAGCCTGTTGAGTCGTTAACTACCCCCACACTGCCTGTTGAGTCGTTAACTACCCCCACACTGCCTGTTGAGTCGTTAACTACCCCCACACAGCCTGTTGAGTCGTTAACTACCCCCACACAGCCTGTTGAGTCGTTAACTACCCCCACACTGCCTGTTGAGTCGTTAACTACCCCCACACTGCCTGTTGAGTCGTTAACTACCCCCACACTGCCTGTTGAGTCGTTAACTACCCCCACACTGCCTGTTGAGTCGTTAACTACCCCCACACTGCCTGTTGAGTCGTTAACTACCCCCACACTGCCTGTTGAGTCGTTAACTACCCCCACACTGCCTGTTGAGTCGTTAACTACCCCCACACTGCCTGTTGAGTCGTTAACTACCCCCACACTGCCTGTTGAGTCGTTAACTACCCCCACACTGCCTGTTGAGTCGTTAACTACCCCCACACTGCCTGTTGAGTCGTTAACTACCCCCACACTGCCTGTTGAGTCGTTAACTACCCCCACACTGCCTGTTGAGTCGTTAACTACCCCCACACTGCCTGTTGAGTCGTTAACTACCCCCACACTGCCTGTTGAGTCGTTAACTACCCCCACACAGCCTGTTGAGTCGTTAACTACCCCCACACTGCCTGTTGAGTCGTTAACTACCCCCACACTGCCTGTTGAGTCGTTAACTACCCCCACACAGCCTGTTGAGTCGTTAACTACCCCCACACTGCCTGTTGAGTCGTTAACTACCCCCACACTGCCTGTTGAGTCGTTAACTACCCCCACACTGCCTGTTGAGTCGTTAACTACCCCCACACTGCCTGTTGAGTCGTTAACTACCCCCACACTGCCTGTTGAGTCGTTAACTACCCCCACACTGCCTGTTGAGTCGTTAACTACCCCCACACAGCCTGTTGAGTCGTTAACTACCCCCACACTGCCTGTTGAGTCGTTAACTACCCCCACACTGCCTGTTGAGTCGTTAACTACCCCCACACTGCCTGTTGAGTCGTTAACTACCCCCACACTGCCTGTTGAGTCGTTAACTACCCCCACACTGCCTGTTGAGTCGTTAACTACCCCCACACTGCCTGT
Organism: Procambarus virginalis; assembly: GCA_020271785.1. Classification (NCBI taxonomy): domain Eukaryota; kingdom Metazoa; phylum Arthropoda; class Malacostraca; order Decapoda; family Cambaridae; genus Procambarus; species Procambarus virginalis. The sequence continues at coordinate 52,999 of WNGS01162034.1, forward strand.
TGAGTCGTTAACTACCCCCACACTGCCTGTTGAGTCGTTAACTACCCCCACACTGCCTGTTGAGTCGTTAACTACCCCCACACTGCCTGTTGAGTCGTTAACTACCCCCACACTGCCTGTTGAGTCGTTAACTACCCCCACACTGCCTGTTGAGTCGTTAACTACCCCCACACAGCCTGTTGAGTCGTTAACTACCCCCACACTGCCTGTTGAGTCGTTAACTACCCCCACACTGCCTGTTGAGTCGTTAACTACCCCCACACTGCCTGTTGAGTCGTTAACTACCCCCACACTGCCTGTTGAGTCGTTAACTACCCCACACAGCCTGTTGAGTCGTTAACTACCCCCACACTGCCTGTTGAGTCGTTAACTACCCCCACACTGCCTGTTGAGTCGTTAACTACCCCCACACTGCCTGTTGAGTCGTTAACTACCCCCACACAGCCTGTTGAGTCGTTAACTACCCCCACACTGCCTGTTGAGTCGTTAACTACCCCCACACTGCCTGTTGAGTCGTTAACTACCCCCACACAGCCTGTTGAGTCGTTAACTACCCCCACACTGCCTGTTGAGTCGTTAACTACCCCCACACTGCCTGTTGAGTCGTTAACTACCCCCACACTGCCTGTTGAGTCGTTAACTACCCCCCCCCACCCCACACCCAGCCTGTTGAGTCGTTAACTACCCCCACACTGCCTGTTGAGTCGTTAACTACCCCCACACTGCCTGTTGAGTCGTTAAACCCCCCACACAGCTGTTGAGTCGTTAACTACCCCCACACTGCCTGTTGAGTCGTTAACTACCCCACACTGCCTGTTGAGTCGTTAACTACCCCCACACTGCCTGTTGAGTCGTTAACTACCCCCACACTGCCTGTTGAGTCGTTAACTACCCCCACACAGCCTGTTGAGTCGTTAACTACCCCCACACTGCCTGTTGAGTCGTTAACTACCCCCACACTGCCTGTTGAGTCGTTAACTACCCCCACACAGCCTGTTGAGTCGTTAACTACCCCCAACAGCCTGTTGAGTCGTTAACTACCCCCACACTGCCTGTTGAGTCGTTAACTACCCCACACTGCCTGTTGAGTCGTTAACTACCCCCACACTGCCTGTTGAGTCGTTAACTACCCCCCACTGCCTGTTGAGTCGTTAACTACCCCACACTGCCTGTTGAGTCGTTAACTACCCCCACACTGCCTGTTGTGTCGTTAACTACCCCCACACTGCCTGTTGAGTCGTTAACTACCCCCACACTGCCTGTTGTGTCGTTAACTACACCCCACACTGCCTGTTGAGTCGTTAACTACCCCCACACTGCCTGTTGAGTCGTTAACTACCCCCACACTGCCTGTTGAGTCGTTAACTACCCCCACACTGCCTGTTGAGTCGTTAACTACCCCCACACAGCCTGTTGAGTCGTTAACTACCCCCACACTGCCTGTTGAGTCGTTAACTACCCCACACTGCCTGTTGAGTCGTTAACTACCCCCCACAGCCTGTTGAGTCGTTAACTACCCCACACTGCCTGTTGAGTCGTTAACTACCCCACACACTGCTGTTGAGTCGTTAACTACCCCCACACTGCCTGTTGAGTCGTTAACTACCCCCACACAGCCTGTTGAGTCGTTAACTACCCCCCACACTGCTGTTGAGTCGTTAACTACCCCCACACTGCCTGTTGAGTCGTTAACTACCCCCACACAGCCTGTTGAGTCGTTAACTACCCCCACACTGCCTGTTGAGTCGTTAACTACCCCACATGCCTGTTGAGTCGTTAACTACCCCCACACTGCCTGTTGAGTCGTTAACTACCCCCACACAGCCTGTTGAGTCGTTAACTAACCCCCACACTGCCTGTTGAGTCGTTAACTACCCCCCACAGCCTGTTGAGTCGTTAACTACCCCCACACTGCCTGTTGAGTCGTTAACTACCCCACACAGCCTGTTGAGTCGTTAACCACCCCCACACTGCCTGTTGAGTCGTTAACTACCCCCACACTGCCTGTTGAGTCGTTAACTACCCCCACACTGCCTGTTGAGTCGTTAACTACCCCCACACTGCCTGTTGAGTCGTTAACTACCCCCACACAGCCTGTTGAGTCGTTAANCAGATAGTCTCTGCGTGTCGTCGACGTCTTCGTCTTCCTCGTCTCCTGCTGCTGCATCTGGCCCTGCGCCTTTGCCGGGTGTTTTGGCTGAGCTGGGTGCTGGTGGGGATCGTCCTGTTGTGTGCAGCCCGGTCCCCCTGCGGTAGAGGCTGCTGCCATCATGCGACAGGCATCGGTTCGCACGGCTTGTGAAGCCTGTGGTTCTGGGTCAGCCTCCGGCTCTGAGGATGTGCGGCCGTGCCTAAGCGGTCTCGGCGTTCTTCTACTGCTTGGGCTGATGTGGAGGATTTCGACACCGGTGGGTCTTCGGGCGATGATGTGGTGGATCCGGGTGCTTCGCGCTCTGTGTCCATGGTGGTCGCTGACGTCCATGTGCCTGCTGATGACGACGATTGTCCATATGATTCACCTCCTGTTCTTTCTTCTGCAGAATGTTTCCGCAGTGGGGGGTGGTCGCTCCTCCGGACGTAGGTGTGGGTGCTGGTGCGGGCCGCGACCTTGTGTTGTTGCTGAAGAAGGATGTTCGGCGTGTGGAGCCCCTGCAGATGTCACGTCCGGTGGTTGCCGCGGAGCCCTGTGGGGCTGCCAAGGAGGTTACAAGTGCGCTGCCCATTGCCCGGCCCCGTGAATGGAAGCCCCTCCCAATTGTCTTGGCCTCCGGCGTGGCGTATAATCGGACGACAAACCCTTTGTCATTTTACTTTATTGACCGTGTGCGGCCTGTTCTGTGGTGCCCATCGACCGTCTGGGTTCCGCAGGCTCAGGTTTTTGTTGATGGTGTGCCGGACTTGATGCCTGATCCTCGTACGGCCCATAGTCACCCTGTTCCGGATGACATCATGTTGCTTTGGGAGGCGTATTGTATTCGTTTCCTGTGTCGTTAACTACCCCCTACACTGCCTGTTGTGTCGTTAACTACCCACACACAGCCTGTTGTGTCGTTAACTACCCCCCACACAGCCTGTTGTGTCGTTAACTACCCCCACACAGCCTGTTGAGTCGTTAACTACCCCCACACTGCCTGTTGAGTCGTTAACTACCCCCCACACTGCCTGTTGAGTCGTTAACTACCCCCACACTGCCTGTTGAGTCGTTAACTACCCCCACACTGCCTGTTGAGTCATTAACTACCCCCCACACAGCCTGTTGAGTCGTTAACTACCCCCACACAGCCTGTTGAGTCGTTAGCTACCCCCACACTGCCTGTTGAGTCGTTAACTACCCCTTACACTGCCTGTTGAATCGTTAACTACCCCCCCCGCACACAGCCTGTTCAGTCGTTAACTACCCTCACACTGCCTGTTGAGTCGTTAACTACCACCACACTGCCTGTTGAGTCGTTAACTACCCCCCACACAGCCTGTTGAGTCGTTAACTACCCTCACACTGCCTGTTGAGTCGTTAACTACCCCCACACTGCCTGTTGAGTCGTTAACTACCCCCACACTGCCTGTTGAGTCGTTAACTACCCCCACACTGCCTGTTGAGTCGTTAACTACCCCCATACAGCCTGTTGAGTCGTTAACTACCCCCACACTGCCTGTTGAGTCGTTAACTACCCCCACACTGCCTGTTGAGTCGTTAACTACCCCCACACTGCCTGTTGAGTCGTTAACTACCCCACACAGCCTGTTGAGTTGTTAACTACCCCCACACTGCCTGTTGAGTCGTTAACTACCCCCACACANGCCAGAGGCTTAGGGCCCGCCTAGTGGGCCAGCCAGAGGCTTAAGGCCCGCACAGTGGACCAGCCAGAGGCTTAGGGCCCGCCTAGTGGGCCAGCCAGAGGCTTAGGGCCCACACAGTGGACCAGCCAGAGGCTTAGGGCCCGCACAGTGGACCAGCCAGAGGCTTAGGGCCCGCACAGTGGACCAGCCAGAGGCTTAGGGCCCGCCTAGTGGGCCGCCAGAGGCTTAGGGCCCACACAGGGACCAGCCAGAGGCTTAGGGCCCGCACAGTGGACCAGCCAGAGGCTTAGGGCCCGCACAGTGGACAGCCAGAGGCTTAGGGCCCGTCTAGTGGGCCAGCCAGAGGCTTAGGGCACACAGTGGACCAGCCAGAGGCTTAGGGCCCGCACAGTGGACCAGCCAGAGGCTTAGGGCCCGCCCAGTGGGCCAGCCAGAGGCTTAGGGCCCACACAGTGGACCAGCCAGAGGCTTAGGGCCCGCACAGTGGACCAGCCAGAGGCTTAGGGGCCCCACAGTGGACCAGCCAGAGGCTTAGGGCCCGCCCAGTGGGCCAGCCAGAGGCTTAGGGCCCACACAGTGGACCAGCCAGAGGCTTAGGGCCCGCACAGTGGACCAGCCAGAGGCTTAGGGCCCGCACAGTGGACCAGCCAGAGGCTTAGGGCCCGCCTAGTGGACCAGCCAGAGGCTTAGGGCCCACACAGTGGACCAGCCAGAGGCTTAGGGCCCGCACAGTGGACCAGCCAGAGGCTTAGGGCCCGCACAGTGGACCAGCCAGAGGCTTAGGGCCCGCACAGTGGACCAGCCAGAGGCTTAGGGCCCACACAGTGGACCAGCCAGAGGCTTAGGGCCCGCACAGTGGACCAGCCAGAGGCTTAGGGCCCACACAGTGGACCAGCCAGAGGCTTAGGGCCCCCCAGTGGACCAGCCAGAGGCTTAGGGCCCGCACAGTGGACCAGCCAGAGGCTTAGGGCCCGCACAGTGGACCAGCCAGAGGCTTAGGGCCCGCCTAGTGGGCCAGCCAGAGGCTTAGGGCCCACACAGTGGACCAGCCAGAGCCTTAGGGCCCGCACAGTGGACCAGCCAGAGGCTTAGGGCCCGCCTAGTGGGCCAGCCAGAGGCTTAGGGCCCACACAGTGGACCAGCCAGAGGCTTAGGGCCCGCCTAGTGGGCCAGCCAGAGGCTTAGGGCCCGCACAGTGGGTCAGCCAGAGGCTTAGGGCCCGCACAGTGGACCAGCCAGAGGCTTAGGGCCCGCACAGTGGACTAGCCAGAGGCTTAGGGCCCGCACAGTGGACCAGCCAGAGGCTTAGGGCCCGCACAGTGGACCAGCCAGAGGCTTAGGGCCCGCCTAGTGGGCCAGCCAGAGGCTTAGGGCCCACACAGTGGACCAGCCAGAGGCTTAGGGCCCGCACAGTGGACCAGCCAGAGGCTTAGGGCCCGCACAGTGGACTAGCCAGAGGCTTAGGGCCCGCACAGTGGGCCAGCCAGAGGCTTAGGGCCCGCACAGTGGGCCAGCCAGAGGCTTAGGGCCCGCACAGTGGACCAGCCAGAGGCTTAGGGCCCGCACAGTGGGCCAGCCAGAGGCTTAGGGCCCACACAGTGGACCAGCCAGAGGCTTAGGGCCCACACAGTGGACCAGCCAGAGGCTTAGGGCCCGCCCAGTGGACCAGCCAGAGGCTTAGGGCCCGCACAGTGGACCAGCCAGAGGCTTAGGGCCCGCACAGTGGACCAGCCAGAGGCTTAGGGCCCGCACAGTGGGCCAGCCAGAGGCTTAGGGCCCACACAGTGGACCAGCCAGAGGCTTAGGGCCCGCACAGTGGGCCAGCCAGAGGCTTAGGGCCCGCACAGTGGACCAGCCAGAGGCTTAGGGCCCGCACAGTGGGCCAGCCAGAGGCTTAGGGCCCGCACAGTGGGCCAGCCAGAGGCTTAGGGCCCGCACAGTGGGCCAGCCAGAGGCTTAGGGCCCGCACAGTGGACCAGCCAGAGGCTTAGGGCCCGCACAGTGGGCCAGCCAGAGGCTTAGGGCCCGCACAGTGGGCCAGCCAGAGGCTTAGGGCCCGCACAGTGGACCAGCCAGAGGCTTAGGGCCCGCACAGTGGGCCAGCCAGAGGCTTAGGGCCCGCACAGTGGACCAGCCAGAGGCTTAGGGCCCGCACAGTGGGCCAGCCAGAGGCTTAGGGCCCGCACAGTGGACCAGCCAGAGGCTTAGGGCCCGCACAGTGGGCCAGCCAGAGGCGTAGGGCCCGCCTAGTGGGCCAGCCAGAGGCTTAGGGCCCGCGCACCTTCCCCCCCCCCCCCCTCCCAAAAGTGAAAGGAAATGCCCAACAATTTCTTTCCCGCCTGGGATTCGAACCAGGAATTCTCGAGTGTGCGTCGAGTACGAACCCGACTGTACTACCGGGTGCCAAAAAACCTATATATATCATTTTCGTGAAGCTGATGTTATGCGTTACATCATGTGACGTCAGGAGGTGGGTGGTGACGTCAGGAGGCGGGTGGTGACGTCAGGAGGCGGGTGGTGACGTCAGGAGGCGGGTGGTGACGTCAGGAGACGGGTGGTGACGTCATGGGAGCATGCGTGACGTCACAGCAAGGCTCCGCCCCCCCCAGCACACAGTTGCCAAATATTCAAGTTTTAACAAGAATCAACAATTTGCCCCGAGAATCAGGAGTGGAAAACAGAGGTGCACTGACAACAATGTTTTGCAATACGTGCAACAACAACAGCAATAATGTCAATACGAACATCAGATGAGCACCAGTTGAATATTTTTGTCTTCAATCTAAAATATCTAATTTTAAATTATGGAGCTTCAAGAGGATACACCGACACACCTGTACGCTACTTCTGGTGTGTGTAGCTGTGGAGCACCAGACCTGTGGGCACCTGTGGAGCACCAGACCTGTGGGCACCTGTGGAGCACCAGACCTGTGGGCACCTGTGGAGCACCAGACCTGTGGGCACCTGTGGAGCACCAGACCTGTGGGCACCTGTGGAGCACCAGACCTGTGGGCACCTGTGGAGCACCAGACCTGTGGGTACCTGTGGAGCACCAGACCTGTGGGCACCTGTGGAGCACCAGACCTGTGGGCACCTGTGGAGCACCAGACCTGTGGGCACCTGTGGAGCACCAGACCTGTGGGCACCTCTTGAGCACCAGACCTGTGGGCACCTCTAGAGCACCAGAGCTGTGGGCACCACTGGAGCACCAGACATGTGGGCACCTGTGGAGCACCAGACCTGTGGGCACATGTGGAGCACCAGACCTGTGGGCACATGTGGAGCACCAGACCTGTGGGCACCTGTGGAGCACCAGACCTGTGGGCACCTGTGGAGCACCAGACCTGTGGGCACCTGTGGAGCACCAGACCTGTGGGCACATGTGGAGCACCAGACCTGTGGGCACCTGTGGAGCACCAGACCTGTGGGCACCTGTGGAGCACCAGACCTGTGGGCACCTGTGGAGCACCAGACCTGTGGGCACCTGTGGAGCACCAGACCTGTGGGCACCTGTGGAGCACCAGACCTGTGGGCACCTGTGGAGCACCAGACCTGTGGGTACCTGTGGAGCACCAGACCTGTGGGCACCTGTGGAGCACCAGACCTGTGGGCACCTGTGGAGCACCAGACCTGTGGGCACCTCTGGAGCACCAGACTTGTGGGCACCTGTAGAGCACCAGACCTGTGTGCACCTGTGGAGTACCAGAGCTGTGGGCACCTGTGGAACACCAGACATGTGGGCACCTGTGGAGCACCAGACCTGTGGGCACATGTGGAGCACCAGACCTGTGGGCACCTGTGGAGCACCAGACCAGTGGGCACCTGTGGAGCACCAGACCTGTGGGCACCTGTGGAGCACCAGACCTGTGGGCACCTGTGGAGCACCAGACCTGTGGGCACCTGTGGAGCACCAGACCTGTGTGCACCACTGGAGCACCAGACCTGTGGGCACCTGTGGAGCACCAGACCTGTGGACACCACTGAAGCACCAGACCTGTGGGCACCTGAGGAGCACCAGACCAGTGGGCACCTGTGGAGCACCAGACCTGTGGGCACCTGTGGAGCACCAGACCTGTGGGCACCTGTGGAGCACCAGACCTGTGGGCACCTGTGGAGTACCAGACCTGTGGGCACCTGTGGAACACCAGACCTGTGGACACCACTGAAGCACCAGACCTGTGGGCACCTGTGGAGCACCAGACCTGTGGGCACCTGTGGAACACCAGACCTGTGGGCACCTGTGGAGCACCAGACCTGTGGGCACCACTGGAGCACCAGACCTGTGGGCACCTGTGGAGCACCAGACCTGTGGGCACCTGTGGAGCACCAGACCTGTGGGCACCACTGGAGTACCAGACCTGTGGGCACCTGTGGAGCACCAGACCTGTGGGCACCTGTGGAGCACCAGACCTGTGGGCACCTGTGGAACACCAGACCTGTGGGCACCTGTGGAGTACCAGACCTGTGGGCACCTGTGGAACACCAGACCTGTGGGCACCACTGGAGCACCAGACCTGTGGGCACCACTGGAGCACCAGACCTGTGGGCACCTGTGGAGCACCAGACCTGTGGGCACCTGTGGAGCACCAGACCTGTGGGCACCTGTGGAGCACCAGACCTGTGGGCACCTGTGGAGCACCAGACCTGTGGGCACCTGTGGAGCACCAGACCTGTGGGCACCTGTGGAGCACCAGACCTGTGGGCACCTGTGGAGCACCAGACCTGTGGGCACCTGTGGAGCACCAGACCTGTGGGCACCTGGAGCACCAGACCTGTGGGCACCTGTGGAGCACCAGACCTGTGGGCACCTGTGGAGCACCAGACCTGTGGGCACCTGTGGACCTGTGGAACACCAGACCTGTGGGCACCTGTGGAGCACCAGACCTGTGGGCACCACTGGAGTACCAGACCTGTGGGCACCTGTGGAACACCAGACCTGTGGGCACCACTGGAGTACCAGATCTGTGGGCACCTGTGGGCACCTGTGGAGCACCAGACCTGTGAGCACCTGTGGAACACCAGACCTGTGGGCACCTATGGAGCACCAGACCTGTGGGCACCTGTGGAGCACCAGACCTGTGGGCACCTGTGGAGCACCAGACCTGTGGGCACGTGTGGAGCACCAGACCTGTGGGCACCACTGGAGCACCAGACCTGTGGGCACCACTGGAGTACCAGACCTGTGGGCACCTGTGGAGACCAGACCTGTGGGCACCTGTGGAGCACCAGACCTGTGGGCACCTGTGGAGCACCAGACCTGTGAGCACTTGTGGAACACCAGACCTGTGGGCACCTGTGGAGCACCAGACCTGTGGGCACCTGGGGAACACCAGACCTGTGGGCACCTGTGGAGCACCAGACCTGTGGGCACCTGTGGAGCACCAGACCTGTGGGCACCTGTGGAGCACCAGACCTGTGGGCACCTGTGGAGCACCAGACCTGTGGGCACCTGTGGAACACCAGACCTGTGGGCACCTGTGGAGCACCAGACCTGTGGGCACGTGTGGAGCACCAGACCTGTGGGCACCACTGGAGCACCAGACCTGTGGGCACCACTGGAGTACCAGACCTGTGGGCACCTGTGGAGACCAGACTTGTGGGCACCTGTGGAGCACCAGACCTGTGGGCACCTGTGGAGCACCAGACCTGTGAGCACCTGTGGAACACCAGACCTGTGGGCACCTGTGGAGCACCAGACCTGTGAGCACCTGGGGAACACCAGACCTGTGGGCACCTGTGGAGCACCAGACCTGTGGGCACCTGTGGAGCACCAGACCTGTGGGCACCTGTGGAGCACCAGACCTGTGGGCACCTGTGGAACACCAGACCTGTGGGCACCTGTGGAGCACCAGACCTGTGGGCACCTGTGTAGCACCAGACCTGTGGGCACCTGTGGAGCACCAGACCTGTGGGCACCACTGGAGCACAGACCTGTGGGCACCACTGGAGCACCAGACCTGTGGGCACCTGTGGAGCACCAGACCTGTGGGCACCTGTGGAGCACCAGACCTGTGGGCACCTGTGGAGCACCAGACCTGTGGGCACCACTGGAGCACCAGACCTGTGGGCACCTGTGGAGCACCAGACCTGTGGGCACCACTGAAACACCAGACCTGTGGGCACCACTGGAGCACCAGACCTGTGGGCACCACTGGAGCACCAAACCTGTGGGCACCTGTGGAGTACCAGACCTGTAGGCACCTGTGGAGCACCAGACCTGTGGGCACCACTGGAGTACCAGACCTGTGGGCACCTGTGGAGCACCAGACCTGTGGGCACCACTGGATTACCAGACCTGTGGGCACCACTGGAGTACCAGACCTGTGGGCACCTGTGGAGTACCAGACCTGTGGGCACCTGTGGAACACCAGACCTGTGTGCACCACTGGAGCACCAGACCTGTGGGCACCACTGGAGCACCAGACCTGTGGGCACCTGTGGAGCACCAGACCTGTGGGCACCACTGGAGTACCAGACCTGTGGGCACCACTGGAGCACCAGACCTGTGGGCACCTGTGGAGCACCAGACCTGTGGGCACATGTGGAGCACCAGATCTGTGGGCACCTGTGGAACACCAGACCTGTGGGCACCTGTGGAGTACCAGACCTGTGGGCAACTGTGGAACACCAGACCTGTGGGCACCACTGGAGCACCAGACCTGTGGGCACCGGTGGAGCACCAGACCTGTGGGCACCAGTGGAGCACCAGACCTGTGGGCACCACTGGAGTACCAGACCTGTGGGCACCTGTGGAGCACCAGACCTGTGGGCACCTGTGGAACACCAGACCTGTGGGCAACTGTGGAGTACCAGACCTGTGGGCACCTGTGGAGCACCAGACCTGTGGGCACCACTGGAGTACCAGACCTGTGGGCACCTGTGGAGCACCAGACCTGTGGGCACCTGTGGAACACCAGACCTGTAGGCACCTGTGGAGTACCAGACCTGTGGGCACCTGTGGAACACCAGACCTGTGGGCACCACTGGAGCACCAGACCTGTGGGCACCTGTGGAGCACCAAACCTGTGGGCACCTGTGGAGCACCAGACCTGTGGGCACCTGTGGAGCACCAGACCTGTGGGCACCATTGGAGTACCAGACCTGTGGGCACCTGTGGAACACCAGACCTGTGGGCACCTCTGGAGCACCAGACCTGTGGGCACCACTGAAGTACCAGACCTGTGGGCACCTGTGGAACACCAGACCTGTGGGCACCTGTGGAGCACCAGACCTGTGAGCACCTGTGGAACACCAGACCTGTGTGCACCACTTGAGCACCAGACCTGTGGGCACCACTGGAGCACCAGACCTTTGGGCATCTGTGGAGTACCAGACCTGTGGGTACCTGTGGAACACCAGACCTGTGTGCAACACTGGAGCACCAGACCTGTGGGCACCACTGGAGCACCAGACCTGTGGGCACCTGTGGAGCACCAGACCTGTGGGCACCACTGGAGTACCAGACATGTGGGCACCTGTGGAGCACCAGACCTGTGGGCACCTTTGGAGCACCAGACCTGTGGGCACCACTGGAGTACCAGACCTGTGGGCACCACTGGAGTACCAGACCTGTGGGCACCTGTGGAGTACCAGACCTGTGGGCACCTGTGGAACACCAGACCTGTGTGCACCACTGGAGGACCAGACCGTGGGCACCACTGGAGCACCAGACCTGTGGAGCACCAGACCTGTGGGCACCACTGGAGTACCAGACCTGTGGGCACCACTGGAGTACCAGACCTGTGGGCACCTGTGGAGCACCAGACCTGTGGGCACCTGTGGAGCACCAGACCTGTGGGCACCTGTGGAGCACCAGACCTGTGGGCACCTGTGGAGCACCAGACCTGTAGGCACCTGTTGAGCACCAGACCTGTGGGCACCACTGGAGTACGAGACCTGTGGGCACCTGTGGAGCACCAGACCTGTGGGCACCTGTGGAGCACCAGACCTGTGGGCACCTGTGGAGCACCAGACCTGTGGGCACCACTGGAGCACCAGACCTGTGGGCACCACTGGAGTACCAGACCTGTGGGCACCTGTGGAGCACCAGACCTGTGGGCACCACTGGAGCACCAGACCTGTGGGCACCTGTGGAGCACCAGACCTGTGGGCACCACTGGAGCACCAGACCTGTGGGCACCACTGGAGTACCAGACCTGTGGGCACCTGTGGAGCACCAGACCTGTGGGCACCACTGGAGGCCCAGACCTGTGGGCACCACTGGAGTACCAGACCTGTGGGCACCTGTGGAACACCAGACCTGTGTGCACCACTGGAGCACCAGACCTGTGGGCACCACTGGAGTACCAGACCTGTGGGCACCTGTGGAGCACCAGACCTGTGGGCACCACTGGAGCACCAGACCTGTGGGCACCACTGGAGCACCAGACCTGTGGGCACCACTGGAGTACCAGACCTGTGGGCACCGTGGAGCACCAGACCTGTGGGCACCTGTGGAGCACCAGACCTGTGGGCACCTGTGGAACACCAGACCTGTGGGCACCTGTGGAGCACCAGACCTGTGGGCACCTGTGGAGCACCAGACCTGTGGGCACCTATGGAGCACCAGACCTGTGAGCACCTGTGGAACACCAGACCTGTGGAGCACCAGACCTGTGGGCACCTGTGGAGCACCAGACCTGTGGGCACCTGTGGAGCACCAGACCTGTGGGCACCTGTGGAGCACCAGACCTGTGGGCACCACTGGAGCACCAGACCTGTGGGCACCACTGGAGTACCAGACCTGTGGGCACCTGTGGAGACCAGACCTGTGGGCACCTGTGGAACACCAGACCTGTGGGCACCTGTGGAGCACCAGACCTGTGGGCACCTGTGGAGCACCAGACCTGTGGGCACCACTGGAGTACCAGACCTGTGGGCACCTGTGGAGCACCAGACCTGTGGGCACCACTGGAGCACCAGACCTGTGGGCACCACTGGAGTACCAGACCTGTGGGCACCTGTGGAACACCAGACCTGTGTGCACCACTGGAGCACCAGACCTGTGGGCACCACTGGAGTACCAGACCTGTGGGCACCTGTGGAGCACCAGACCTGTGGGCACCACTGGAGCACCAGACCTGTGGGCACCACTGGAGCACCAGACCTGTGGGCACCACTGGAGCACCAGACCTGTGGGCACCTGTGGAGCACCAGACCTGTGGGCACCTGTGGAGCACCAGACCTGTGGGCACCTGTGGAGCACCAGACCTGTGGGCACCTGTGGAGCACCAGACCTGTGGGCACCTGTGGAGCACCAGACCTGTGGGCACCTGTGGAGCACCAGACCTGTGGGCACCTGTGGAACACCAGACCTGTGGAGCACCAGACCTGTGGGCACCTGTGGAGCACCAGACCTGTGGGCACCTGTGGAGCACCAGACCTGTGGGCACCTGTGGAGCACCAGACCTGTGGGCACCTGTGGAGCACCAGACCTGTGGGCACCTGTGGAGCACCAGACCTGTGGGCACCACTGGAGCACCAGACCTGTGGGCACCACTGGAGTACCAGACCTGTGGGCACCTGTGGAGCACCAGACCTGTGGGCACCTGTGGAGCACCAGACCTGTGGGCACCTGTGGAGCACCAGACCTGTGGGCACCTGTGGAGCACCAGACCTGTGGGCACCACTGGAGTACCAGACCTGTGGGCACCTGTGGAGCACCAGACCTGTGGGCACCACTGGAGCACCAGACCTGTGGGCACCACTGGAGCACCAGACCTGTGGGCACCTGTGGAGCACCAGACCTGTGGGCACCTGTGGAGCACCAGACCTGTGGGCACCTGTGGAGCACCAGACCTGTGGGCACCTGTGGAGCACCAGACCTGTGGGCACCACTGGAGCACCAGACCTGTGGGCACCTGTGGAGCACCAGACCTGTGGGCACCTGTGGAGCACCAGACCTGTGGGCACCACTGGAGCACCAGACCTGTGGGCACCTGTGGAGCACCAGACCTGTGGGCACCTGTGGAGCACCAGACCTGTGGGCACCTGTGGAACACCAGACCTGTGGGCACCATGTGAGCACCAGACCTGTGGGCACCACTGGAGCACCAGACCTGTGGGCACCTGTGGAGCACCAGACCTGTGGGCACCTGTGGAACACCAGACCTGTGGGCACCACTGGAGCACCAGACCTGTGGGCACCACTGGAGCACCAGACCTGTGGGCACCTGTGGAGCACCAGACCTGTGGGCACCTGTGGAGCACCAGACCTGTGGGCACCTGTGGAGCACCAGACCTGTGGGCACCTGTGGAGCACCAGACCTGTGGGCACCTGTGGAACACCAGACCTGTGGGCACCACTTGAGCACCAGACCTGTGGGCACCACTGGAGCACCAGACCTGTGGGCACCTGTGGAGTACCAGACCTGTGGGCACCTGTGGAACACCAGACCTGTGGGCACCACTGGAGCACCAGACCTGTGGGCACCACTGGAGCACCAGACCTGTGGGCACCTGTGGAGCACCAGACCTGTGGGCACCACTGGAGTACCAGACCTGTGGGCACCTGTGGAGCACCAGACCTGTGGGCACCTGTGGAGCACCAGACCTGTGGGCACCACTGGAGTACCAGACCTGTGGGCACCACTGGAGCACCAGACCTGTGGGCACCTGTGGAGTACCAGACCTGTGGGCACCTGTGGAACACCAGACCTGTGGGCACCACTGGAGCACCAGACCTGTGGGCACCACTGGAGCACCAGACCTGTGGAGCACCAGACCTGTGGGCACCACTGGAGTACCAGACCTGTGGGCACCACTGGAGTACCAGACCTGTGGGCACCTGTGGAGCACCAGACCTGTGGGCACCACTGGAGCACCAGACCTGTGGGCACCTGTGGAGCACCAGACCTGTGGGCACCACTGGAGCACCAGACCTGTGGGCACCTGTGGAGCACCAGACCTGTGGGCACCACTGGAGCACCAGACCTGTGGGCACCACTGGAGCACCAGACCTGTGGGCACCTGTGGAGCACCAGACCTGTGGGCACCTGTGGAGCACCAGACCTGTGGGCACCTGTGGAGCACCAGACCTGTGGGCACCTGTGGAGCACCAGACCTGTGGGCACCACTGGAGCACCAGACCTGTGGGCACCTGTGGAGCACCAGACCTGTGGGCACCACTGGAGCACCAGACCTGTGGGCACCACTGGAGTACCAGACCTGTGGGCACCTGTGGAGCACCAGACCTGTGGGCACCTGTGGAGCACCAGACCTGTGGGCACCTGTGGAGCACCAGACCTGTGGGCACCTGTGGAGCACCAGACCTGTGGGCACCACTGGAGTACCAGACCTGTGGGCACCTGTGGAGCACCAGACCTGTGGGCACCTGTGGAGCACCAGACCTGTGGGCACCACTGGAGTACCAGACCTGTGGGCACCTGTGGAACACCAGACCTGTGGGCACCTGTGGAGCACCAGACCTGTGGGCACCTGTGGAGCACCAGACCTGTGGGCACCTGTGGAGCACCAGACCTGTGGGCACCACTGGAGCACCAGACCTGTGGGCACCTGTGGAGCACCAGACCTGTGGGCACCTGTGGAGCACCAGACCTGTGGGCACCACTGGAGCACCAGACCTGTGGGCACCACTGGAGCACCAGACCTGTGGGCACCTGTGGAGCACCAGACCTGTGGGCACCTGTGGAGCACCAGACCTGTGGGCACCTGTGGAACACCAGACCTGTGGGCACCACTGGAGCACCAGACCTGTGGGCACCACTGGAGCACCAACCTGTGGGCACCTGTGGAGTACCAGACCTGTGGGCACCTGTGGAGCACCAGACCTGTGGGCACCACTGGAGTACCAGACCTGTGGGCACCTGTGGAGCACCAGACCTGTGGGCACCACTGGATTACCAGACCTGTGGGCACCACTGGAGTACCAGACCTGTGGGCACCTGTGGAGTACCAGACCTGTGGGCACCTGTGGAACACCTGTGTGCACCACTGGAGCACCAGACCTGTGGGCACCACTGGAGCACCAGACCTGTGGGCACCTGTGGAGCACCAGACCTGTGGGCACCACTGGAGTACCAGACCTGTGGGCACCACTGGAGCACCAGACCTGTGGGCACCTGTGGAGCACCAGACCTGTGGGCACCTGTGGAGCACCAGACCTGTGGGCACCTGTGGAACACCAGACCTGTGGGCACCTGTGGAGTACCAGATCTGTGGGCAACTGTGGAACACCAGACCTGTGGGCACCACTGGAGCACCAGACCTGTGGGCACCGGTGGAGCACCAGACCTGTGGGCACCAGTGGAGCACCAGACCTGTGGGCACCACTGGAGTACCAGACCTGTGGGCACCTGTGGAGCACCAGACCTGTGGGCACCTGTGGAACACCAGACCTGTGGGCAACTGTGGAGTACCAGACCTGTGGGCACCTGTGGAGCACCAGACCTGTGGGCACCACTGGAGTACCAGACCTGTGGGCACCTGTGGAGCACCAGACCTGTGGGCACCTGTGGAACACCAGACCTGTGGGCACCTGTGGAGTACCAGACCTGTGGGCACCTGTGGAACACCAGACCTGTGGGCACCACTGGAGCACCAGACCTGTGGGCACCTGTGGAGCACCAAACCTGTGGGCACCTGTGGAGCACCAGACCTGTGGGCACCTGTGGAGCACCAGACCTGTGGGCACCACTGGAGTACCAGACCTGTGGGCACCTGTGGAACACCAGACCTGTGGGCACCTGTGGAGCACCAGACCTGTGGGCACCTGTGGAACACCAGACCTGTGGGCACCACTGGAGCACCAGACCTGTGGGCACCACTGGAGCACCAGACCTGTGGAGCACCAGACCTGTGGGCACCTGTGGAGCACCAGACCTGTGGGCACCTGTGGAGCACCAGACCTGTGGGCACCTGTGGAGCACCAGACCTGTGGGCACCTGTGGAGCACCAGACCTGTGGGCACCTGTGGAGCACCAGACCTGTGGGCACCATTGGAGCACCAGACCTGTGGGCACCACTGGAGCACCAGACCTGTGGAGCACCAGACCTGTGGGCACCTGTGGAGCACCAGACCTGTGGGCACCTGTGGAGCACCAGACCTGTGGGCACCACTGGAGCACCAGACCTGTGGGCACCTGTGGAGCACCAGACCTGTGGGCACCACTGGAGCACCAGAGCTGTGGGCACCTGTGGGCACCACTGGAGCACCAGACCTGTGGGCACCACTGGAGTACCAGACCTGTGGGCACCTGTGGAGCACCAGACCTGTGGGCACCACTGGAGCACCAGACCTGTGGGCACCACTGGAGTACCAGACCTGTGGGCACCTGTGGAGCACCAGACCTGTGGGCACCACTGGAGCACCAGACCTGTGGGCACCACTGGAGTACCAGACCTGTGGGCACCTGTGGAACACCAGACCTGTGGGCACCACTGGAGCACCAGACCTGTGGGCACCACTGGAGTACCAGACCTGTGGGCACCTGTGGAGCACCAGACCTGTGGGCACCTGTGGAGCACCAGACCTGTGGGCACCTGTGGAGCACCAGACCTGTGGGCACCTGTGGAGCACCAGACCTGTGGGCACATGTGGAGCACCAGACCTGTGGGCACCTGTGGAGCACCAGACCTGTGGGCACCACTGGAGCACCAGACCTGTGGGCACCACTGGAGTACCAGACCTGTGGGCACCTGTGGAGCACCAGACCTGTGGGCACCACTGGAGTACCAGACCTGTGGGCACCTGTGGAGCACCAGACCTGTGGGCACCTGTGGAGCACCAGACCTGTGGGCACCTGTGGAACACCAGACCTGTGGGCACCTGTGGAGCACCAGACCTGTGGGCACCTGTGGAACACCAGACCTGTGGGCACCTGTGGAGCACCAGACCTGTGGGCACCTGTGGAGCACCAGACCTGTGGGCACCTGTGGAGCACCAGACCTGTGGGCACCTGTGGAGCACCAGACCTGTGGGCACCTGTGGAGCACCAGACCTGTGGGCACCTGTGGAGCACCAGACCTGTGGGCACCTGTGGAGCACCAGACCTGTGGGCACCTGTGGAGCACCAGACCTGTGGGCACCTGTGGAGCACCAGACCTGTGGGCACCTGTGGAACACCAGACCTGTGGGCACCTGTGGAGCACCAGACCTGTGGGCACCTGTGGAGCACCAGACCTGTGGGCACCTGTGGAGCACCAGACCTGTGGGCACCACTGGAGCACCAGACCTGTGGGCACCACTGGAGCACCAGACCTGTGGGCACCTGTGGAGCACCAGACCTGTGGGCACCTGTGGAGCACCAGACCTGTGGGCACCTGTGGAGCACCAGACCTGTGGGCACCACTGGAGCACCAGACCTGTGGGCACCTGTGGAGCACCAGACCTGTGGGCACCACTGGAGCACCAGACCTGTGGGCACCTGTGGGCACCACTGGAGCACCAGACCTGTGGGCACCACTGGAGTACCAGACCTGTGGAGCACCAGACCTGTGGGCACCACTGGAGCACCAGACCTGTGGGCACCACTGGAGTACCAGACCTGTGGGCACCTGTGGAGCACCAGACCTGTGGGCACCACTGGAGCACCAGACCTGTGGGCACCACTGGAGTACCAGACCTGTGGGCACCTGTGGAACACCAGACCTGTGTGCACCACTGGAGCACCAGACCTGTGGGCACCACTGGAGTACCAGACCTGTGGGCACCTGTGGAGCACCAGACCTGTGGGCACCACTGGAGCACCAGACCTGTGTGCACCACTGGAGCACCAGACCTGTGGGTACCACTGGAGCACCAGACCTGTGGGCACCGCTGGAGTACCAGACCTGTGGGCACCTGTGGAACACCAGACCTGTGGGCACCACTGGAGTACCAGATCTGTGGGCACCTGTGGAGCACCAGACCTGTGGGCACCACTGGAGCACCAGACCTGTGGGCACCACTGGAGTACCAGACCTGTGGGCACCTGTGGAGCACCAGACCTCTGGGCACCACTGGAGCACCAGACCTGTGGGCACCACTGGAGTACCAGACCTGTGGGCACCTGTGGAACACCAGACCTGTGTGCACCACTGGAGCACCAGACCTGTGGGCACCACTGGAGTACCAGACCTGTGGGCACCTGTGGAGCACCAGACCTGTGGGCACCACTGGAGCACCAGACCTGTGTGCACCACTGGAGCACCAGACCTGTGGGCACCACTGGAGCACCAGACCTGTGGGCACCGCTGGAGTACCAGACCTGTGGGCACCTGTGGAACACCAGACCTGTGGGCACCACTGGAGTACCAGACCTGTGGGCACCTGTGGAGCACCAGACCTGTGGGCACCTGTGGAGCACCAGACCTGTGAGCACCTGTGGAACACCAGACCTGTGGGCACCTGTGGAGCACCAGACCTGTGGAGCACCAGACCTGTGGGCACCTGTGGAGCACCAGACCTGTGGGCACCTGTGGAGCACCAGACCTGTGGGCACCACTGGAGCACCAGACCTGTGGGCACCACTGGAGTACCAGACCTGTGGGCACCTGTGGAGCACCAGACCTGTGGGCACCACTGGAGTACCAGACCTGTGGGCACCTGTGGAGCACCAGACCTGTGGGCACCTGTGGAGCACCAGACCTGTGGGCACCTGTGGAACACCAGACCTGTGGGCACCTGTGGAGCACCAGACCTGTGGGCACCTGTGGAACACCAGACCTGTGGGCACCTGTGGAGCACCAGACCTGTGGGCACCTGTGGAGCACCAGACCTGTGGGCACCTGTGGAGCACCAGACCTGTGGGCACCTGTGGAGCACCAGACCTGTGGGCACCTGTGGAGCACCAGACCTGTGGGCACCTGTGGAGCACCAGACCTGTGGGCACCTGTGGAGCACCAGACCTGTGGGCACCTGTGGAACACCAGACCTGTGGGCACCTGTGGAGCACCAGACCTGTGGGCACCTGTGGAGCACCAGACCTGTGGGCACCTGTGGAGCACCAGACCTGTGGGCACCACTGGAGCACCAGACCTGTGGGCACCACTGGAGCACCAGACCTGTGGGCACCTGTGGAGCACCAGACCTGTGGGCACCTGTGGAGCACCAGACCTGTGGGCACCTGTGGAGCACCAGACCTGTGGGCACCACTGGAGCACCAGACCTGTGGGCACCTGTGGAGCACCAGACCTGTGGGCACCACTGGAACACCAGACCTGTGGGCACCACTGGAGCACCAGACCTGTGGGCACCACTGGAGCACCAGACCTGTGGGCACCTGTGGAGTACCAGACCTGTGGGCACCTGTGGAACACCAGACCTGTGTGCACCACTGGAGCACCAGACCTGTGGGCACCACTGGAGCACCAGACCTGTAGGCACCTGTGGAGCACCAGACCTGTGGGCACCACTGGAGTACCAGACCTGTGGGCACCTGTGGAGCACCAGACCTGTGGGCACCACTGGAGTACCAGACCTGTGGGCACCACTGGAGTACCAGACCTGTGGGCACCTGTGGAGTACCAGACCTGTGGGCACCTGTGGAACACCAGACCTGTGTGCACCACTGGAGCACCAGACCTGTGGGCACCACTGGAGCACCAGACCTGTGGGCACCTGTGGAGCACCAGACCTGTGGGCACCACTGGAGTACCAGACCTGTGGGCACCACTGGAGTACTAGACCTGTGGGCACCTGTGGAGCACCAGACCTGTGGGCACCTTGGAGCACCAGACCTGTGGGCACCTGTGGAGCACCAGACCTGTGGGCACCTGTGGAGCACCAGACCTGTAGGCACCTGTTGAGCACCAGACCTGTGGGCACCACTGGAGTACGAGACCTGTGGGCACCTGTGGAGCACCAGACCTGTGGGCACCTGTGGAGCACCAGACCTGTGGGCACCACTGGAGCACCAGACCTGTGGGCACCTGTGGAGCACCAGACCTGTGGGCACCACTGGAGCACCAGACCTGTGGGCACCACTGGAGCACCAGACCTGTGGGCACCACTGGAGCACCAGACCTGTGGGCACCACTGGAGTACCAGACCTGTGGGCACCTGTGGAGCACCAGACCTGTGGGCACCACTGGAGCACCAGACCTGTGGGCACCACTGGAGTACCAGACCTGTGGGCACCTGTGGAGCACCAGACCTGTGGGCACCACTGGAGCACCAGACCTGTGGGCACCACTGGAGTACCAGACCTGTGGGCACCTGTGGAGCACCAGACCTGTGGGCACCACTGGAGCACCAGACCTGTGGGCACCACTGGAGTACCAGACCTGTGGGCACCTGTGGAACACCAGACCTGTGTGCACCACTGGAGCACCAGACCTGTGGGCACCACTGGAGCACCAGACCTGTGGGCACCACTGGAGCACCAGACCTGTGGGCACCACTGGAGCACCAGACCTGTGGGCACCTGTGGAGCACCAGACCTGTGGGCACCACTGGAGCACCAGACCTGTGGGCACCACTGGAGCACCAGACCTGTGGGCACCTGTGGAGCACCAGACCTGTGGCACCTGTGGAACACCACTGGAGCACCAGACTGTGGGCACCTGTGGAGCACCAGACCTGTGGGCACCTGTGGAGCACCAGACCTGTGGGCACCTGTGGAGCACCAGACCTGTGGGCACCTGTGGAGCACCAGACCTGTGGGCACCTGTGGAGCACCAGACCTGTGGGCACCTGTGGAGCACCAGACCTGTGGGCACGTGTGGAGCACCAGACCTGTGGGCACCACTGGAGCACCAGACCTGTGGGCACCACTTGAGTACCAGACCTGTGGGCACCTGTGGAGCACCAGACCTGTGGGCACCACTGAAGTAC
>WNGS01162037.1:57792-62792 GCA_020271785.1 Procambarus virginalis
TCCCCTTGTTCGCGTCCCCCAGTGTTGAATAGTTTGTCCTTGTCTACCCGGTCGATTCCTCTGAGGATTTTGTAGGTTGTGATCATATCTCCCCTTACTCTTCTGTCTTCCAGTGTCGTAAGGTGCATTTCCCGCAGCCTTTCCTCGTAACTCATGCCTCTTAGTTCTGGGACTAGTCTAGTGGCATACCTTTGGACTTTTTCCAGCTTCGTCTTGTGCTTGACAAGGTACGGGCTCCATGCTGGGGCTGCATACTCCAGGATTGGTCTTACATAAGTGGTGTACAAGATTCTGAATGATTCCTTACACAGGTTCCTGAACGCTGTTCTGATGTTAGCCAGCCTCGCATATGCCGCAGATGTTATCCTTTTTATGTGGGCTTCAGGAGACAGGTTTGGTGTGATATCAACTCCTAGATCTTTCTCTCTGTCCGTTTCATTAAGTACTTCATCTCCTATTCTGTATCCTGTGTCTGGCCTCCTGTTTCCACTGCCTAGTTTCATTACTTTGCATTTACTCGGTTGAACTTCAACAGCCATTTGTTGGACCATTCACTCAGTCTGTCTAGGTCGTCTTGTAGCCTCCTACTATCGTCCTCAGTTTCAATCCTCCTCATAATTTTTGCATCATCGGCAAACATTGAGAGAAACGATTCTATACCCTCTGGGAGATCATTTACATATATCAGAAACAGTATAGGTCCAAGGACTGACCCCTGCGGGACTCCACTCGTAACGTCTCGCCAATCTGAGACCTCACCCCTCACACTGACTCTTTGTCTCCTGTTGGTTAGGTACTCCTGTATCCAACGGAGTACCTTCCCTTTCACTCCAGCCTGCATCTCCAGCTTTTTCACTAGCCTCTTGTGTGGCACTGTATCAAAGGCTTTCTGACAATCCAAAATATGCAGTCTGCCCACCCTTCTCTTTCTTGCCTTATTTTTGTAGCATGGTCGTAGAATTCAAGTAACCCTGTGAGGCAGGNATATATATATAATATATAATATATATATATATATATATATATATATATATATATAATATATATATATGTCGTACCTAGTAGCCAGAACGCACTTGTCAGCCTACTATGCAAGGCCCGATTTGCCTAATAGGCCAAGTTTTCATGAATTAATTGTTTCTCGACAACCTAACCTACCTAACTAACCTAACCTAACATTTTCGGCTACCTAACCTAACCTAACCTATAAAGATAGGTTAGGTTAGGTTAGGTAGGGTTGGTTAGGTTCGGTCATATATCTACGTTAATTTTAACGCCAATGAAAACAAAATTGACCTCATACATAATGAAATGGGTAGCTTAATCATTTCATAAGAAAAAAATTAGAGAAAATATATTAATTCAGAAAAACTTGGCTTATTAGGCAAATCGGGCATTGCATAGTAGGCCAAAAAGTGAGTTCTGGCTACTAGGTACGACATATATATATACATATTATATATATATATATATATATATATATATATACACATTTATACATATATATATATATATATATATATATATATATATATATATATATATATATATGTATATATATATATGGTTACTTCACATTCACGTTGGTTGCTTCACATTCCAGGAGATAGTGAAGTAGTAGCTTTTCTGTGGTTGTTTGGCAGAAGATGCATTCCCACTCTCTGGGCTCATTGATTTCCTAGTTGTATCTGTAACCTTCACGTAGCCTAGATAACCGTACTCCAATTTCTCAAAGAGTGTTTTGCTCTATTCCTGTTTACGAATCGCGCTCCTTACTGTACATACACACAACTGAGAATACAACCAAATTAACTAACCGGGAGTTAACCTGTTAATGGGATAGGGGCGACCACAGCTTGAAGGATCACCGCTTGAGGATGGGATGGGGCCGGCCACAGCTTGAAGGATCACCGCCTGAGGATGGGATGGGGCCGGCCACAGCTTGAAAGAACACAGCTTGAGGATGGGGTGGGACCGACCACAGCTTGATGGAACACAGACTGAGGATGGGGTGGGGCCGGCCACAGCTTGAAGGAACACAGACTGAGGATGGGGTGGGACCGACCACAGCTTGATGGAACACAGACTGAGGATGGGATGGGACCGGCCACAGCTTGATGGAACACAGACTGAGGATGGGGTGGGACCGGCCACAGCTTGAAGGAACACAGACTGAGGATGGGATGGGACCGGCCACAGCTTGATGGAACACAGACTGAGGATGGGGTGGGACCGACCACAGCTTGATGGAACACAGACTGAGGATGGGATGGGACCGGCCACAGCTTGATGGAACACAGACTGAGGATGGGGTGGGGCCGGCCACAGCTTGAAGGAACACAGTCTGAGGATGGGATGGGGCCGGCCACAGCTTGAAGGAACACAGACTGAGGATGGGGTGGGACCGACCACAGCTTGAAGGAACACAGACTGAGGATGGGGTGGGACCGACCACAGCTTGAAGGAACACAGACTGAGGATGGGGTGGGGCCGGCCACAGCTTGAAGGAACACAGACTGAGGATGGGATGGGGCCGGCCACAGCTTCAAGGAACACAGTCTGAGGATGGGGTGGGACCGACCACAGCTTGAAGGAACACAGACTGAGGATGGGGTGGGGCCGGCCACAGCTTGAAGGAACACAGACTGAGGATGGGATGGGGCCGGCCACAGCTTCAAGGAACACAGACTGAGGATGGGGTGGGCCGGCCTCAGCTTGAAGGAACACAGACTGAGGATGGGATGGGGCCGGCCTCGGCTTGAAGGAACACAGACTGAGGATGGGGTGCGACCGGCCACAGCTTGAAGGAACACAGACTGAGGATGGGGTGGGGCCGGCCACAGCTTGAAGGAACACAGACTGAGGATGGGGTGGGGCCGGCCTCAGCTTGAAGGAACACAGACTGAGGATGGGGTGCGACCGGCCACAGCTTGAAGGAACACAGACTGAGGATGGGGTGGGGCCGGCCACAGCTTGAAGGAACACAGACCAAGGATGGGATATATTTACATCTTCATACTGCCTGATAAATGATGTTCTTGTTGTACATACCCGAGGTCTATATTTGTCATTCTGTGCTCATCCGTGATCATTACTCTTCATTCTGTGTCCTTGATCATTAATGTCTGTCTTGAGCCTGCAACGGATCAATAATATCTTTCCTGGTCGCCAGCAATCAATAATGTATTTCCTGAAGTGGGTTGAGGTCTGGTTCCTTCAGCCTTGGCTCGTACCTGAGTTCCGTCCTCCTGGACCCAACTACCCCCCCCCCCCCACCTTTCTCCTCCAACCTGTTGTGGTGGCGGCTGTGTACGAAGCGTCTTCTCGACCTCAAGATGGGATGGAGCCGGCCTCTCTCCGTTTTGTACACGTTAGTGATTCTTGTGGTGCGTTAGGAGGAAACAGGATAGAACCCTGATTTTGTTTTTCAGGCTTGCCAGGAAAAGGAGATGCAGGGTATCGGACCAGCGCCTGTGGTAAAGGGACGAAGAGTGAAGTGGGCAGAGACGAGAGGATGTGGAAGTGGACACCAGAGACACCTAGTGAAGGTGGAACTCGTGAATGAAGATAGGACGCAGAGTGGCACTTAGCTGCGTCGTGGCACTAACGAAGTGGGCGAGCAGGACATTATACTGGTAGCTAATCTGACCCCTCCACTCTGCCCCCTCCCCTAGAGCCAGCACTGTTCTACACAACAAGTTTAGAGTAGTAGTAGTATTCTGTAATGTACATTTATTGTCTATGATTATATAAATTTATTCTTTCATTGACACGACTTGAGAATGCAACAGATGTGTCTAGTGATCAAGATGATGGTGTGTGTGTGTTGAAGCTTAGTGATCTAGATAAGGGTGTGTGTGTGGAAGCTTAGTGATCTAGATGATGGTGTGTGTGTGTGGAAGCTTAGTGATCTAGATGATGGTGTGTGTGTGTAGTGGAAGCTTAGTGATCTAGATGATGGTGTGTGTGTGTGTGGAAGCTTAGTGATCTAGATGATGGTGTGTGTGTGTGGTGGAAGCTTAGTGATCTAGATGAGGGTGTGTGTGGAAGCTTAGTGATCTAGATGATGGTGTGTGTGTGTGGTGGAAGCTTAGTGATCTAGATGATGGTGTGTGTGTGTGTTGAAGCTTAGTGATCTAGATGATGGTGTGTGTGTGTGTGGAAGCTTAGTGATCTAGATGATGGTGTGTGTGTGTGGTGGAAGCTTAGTGATCTAGATGAGGGTGTGTGTGTGGAAGCTTAGTGATCTAGATGATGGTGTGTGTGTGTGGTGGAAGCTTAGTGATCTAGATGATGGTGTGTGTGTGTGTGGAAGCTTAGTGATCTAGATGATGGTGTGTGTGTGTGGTGGAAGCTTAGTGATCTAGATAAGGGTGTGTGTGTGGAAGCTTAGTGATCTAGATGATGGTGTGTGTGTGTGGTGGAAGCTTAGTGATCTAGATAAGGGTGTGTGTGGTGGAAGCTTAGTGATCTAGATGAGGGTGTGTGTGTGGAAGCTTAGTGATCTAGATGATGGTGTGTGTGTGTGTGGAAGCTTAGTGATCTAGATGATGGTGTGTGTGTGTGGTGGAAGCTTAGTGATCTAGATAAGGGTGTGTGTGGTGGAAGCTTAGTGATCTAGATAAGGGTGTGTGTGTGGAAGCTTAGTGATCTAGATGATGGTGTGTGTGTGTGGTGGAAGCTTACTGATCTAGATAAGGGTGTGTGTGTGGAAGCTTAGTGATCTAGATGATAGTGAGTGTGTGTTGAAGCTTAGTGATCTAGATAAGGGTGTGTGTGTGGAAGCTTAGTGATCTAGATGATGGTGTGTGTGTGTGGAAGCTTAGTGATCTAGATAAGGGTGTGTGTGTGTGGAAGCTTAGTGATCTAGATGATGGTGTGTGTGTGTGGAAGCTTAGTGATCTAGATAAGGGTGTGTGTGTGTTGAAGCTTAGTGATCTAGATGATGGTGTGTGTGTGTGTGGAAGCTTAGTGATCTAGATGATGGTGTGTGTGTGGAA
>WNGS01162037.1:65292-66923 GCA_020271785.1 Procambarus virginalis
AGCTTAGTGATCTAGATGATGGTGTGTGTGTGGAAGCTTAGTGATCTAGATGATGGTGTGTGTGTGTGGAAGCTTAGTGATCTAGATGAGGGTGTGTGTGTGTGTTGAAGCTTAGTGATCTAGATGATGGTGTGTGTGTGTGTGGAAGCTTAGTGATCTAGATGATGGTGTGTGTGTGTGGAAGCTTAGTGATCTAGATGATGGTGTGTGTGTGTGGAAGCTTAGTGATCTAGATGATGGTGTGTGTGTGTGGAAGCTTAGTGATCTAGATGATGGTGTGTGTGTGTGGAAGCTTAGTGATCTAGATGATGGTGTGTGTGTGTGGAAGCTTAGTGATCTAGATGAGGTGTGTGTGTGTGGAAGCTTAGTGATCTAGATGATGGTGTGTGTGTGTGTGTGGAAGCTTAGTGATCTAGATGATGGTGTGTGTGTGTGTGGAAGCTTAGTGATCTAGATGATGGTGTGTGTGTGGAAGCTTAGTGATCTAGATGATGGTGTGTGTGTGTGTGGAAGCTTAGAGATGTAGATGAGTGTGTGTGTGTGGAAGCTTAGTGATCTAGATGATAGTGTGTGTGTGTGTGTGTGTGTTGTGTGTGTGTGTGTGTGTGTGTGGAAGCTTAGTGATCTAGATGATGGTGTGTGTGTGTGCGGAAGCTTAGTGATCTAGATGATGGTGTGTGTGTGGAAGCTTAGTGATCTAGATGATGGTGTGTGTGTGGAAGCTTAGTGATCTAGATGATGGTGTGTGTGTGGAAGCTTAGTGATCTAGATGAGGTGTGTGTGTGTGGAAGCTTAGTGATCTAGATGATGGTGAGTGTGTGTGTGGAAGCTTAGTGATCTAGATGATGGTGTGTGTGTGGAAGCTTAGTGATCTAGATGATGGTGTGTGTGTGTGGAAGCTTAGTGATCTAGATGAGTGGTGTGTGTGTGTGTGATGCTGCTTAGTGATCTAGATGATGGTGTGTGTGTGTGTGGAAGCTTAGTGATCTAGATGATGGTGTGTGTGTGTGGAAGCTTAGTGATCTAGATGACGGTGTTGTGTGTGTGGAAGCTTAGTGATCTAGATGAGGGTGTGGGTGTGTGGAAGCTTAGTGATCTAGATGAGGGTGTGTGTGTGTGTGTGGAAGCTTAGTGATCTAGATGAGGGTGTGTGTGTGTGGAAGCTTAGTGATCTAGATGAGGGTGTGTGTGTGGAAGCTTAGTGATCTAGATGATGGTGTGTGTGTGGGAAGCTTAGTGATCTAGATGATGGTGTGTGTGTGTGGAAGCTTAGTGATCTAGATGAGGGTGTGTGTGTGGAAGCTTAGTGATCTAGATGATGGTGTGTGTGTGTGGAAGCTTAGTGATCTAGATGATGGTGTGTGTGTGTGGAAGCTTAGTGATCTATATGATGGTGTGTGTGTGTGGAAGCTTAGCGATCTAGATGATGTTGTGTGTGTGTGGAAGCTTAGTGATCTAGATGATGGTGTGTGTGTGTGTGGAAGCTTAGTGATCTAGATGAGGGTGTGTGTGGAAGCTTAGTGATCTAGATGATGGTGTGTGTGTGTGTGTGGAAGCTTAGTGATCTAGATCACGGTGAGTGTGGTGTGTGGAAGCTTAGTGATCTAGATGATGGTGTGTGTGTGTGTGTG
>WNGS01162038.1:5356-29723 GCA_020271785.1 Procambarus virginalis
CAGAAGATTTTCATAAATAATGATATAATGTTCAGTTCAGATAAAAATTATATTTACCTTTATAAACTAAGAGTGTTGAACTTTTATTTGGTTTGAAGGGAAGAAAAAGGAAATGTTGGGGAAATTTAATATGTAGGCAACCAAATAAATAACACCCTTATATGAACTAATGAAGAAATGTGGGATAAAACAACAGTGTTAAAATAATATTTTCCCTAATATGATAGAGGACAACATAAGAGAAGCACAGATTAGTGTAAAGCATTACTTACTATGAATTTAAGAGAAGAAATAGACCTAGTTAGTATTGAGTGCCTATGACGGTATGGCGAACCTATACTCACATATGAGAAGACATAGTCTAGCAGTGTTAACTGGGTTAATGTATACAGTACTGAGATCAACTGTGTGGGGATTGGATGTTGCAAATAGAATGACTAGACTTTCCTAGGAAATGTCTTAAGGTAATGCAAAATAGTTCCACACGAATCATTGGTGGTGCACTGCTTCATCCCTTGTCTTAGGCCTCCCAGGAAACACAGGCCTCAGAAAGTCCGGCCACCAGAAGAGACACCATGTGTACTATCTGTCGCTCTGCATCACTAAACACACAACACATCCATACTGCAAAAAAAATTAACCCATTTAGTCCCCTCGTTTACCCACCAGTCCCCTCGTTTACCCACCAGCCCCCTCCCCCCTCGATTACCCACCAGCTCCCCCCCCCCCTCACTTGCCCACCAGCCATTCACAGCTATTTCTACCCAGGAAACACAAACCGTAACTGTCTCCATTTTCCGCTTGTTACAACTTGTAATAAAGTTGTTACATCTTGGCTTAACGTGTTTATGACGTATTAGAACGTTGTTACAACTTGCTATATTGGTTGTTATAACTGGTTAGGAGGTGTTAAAACTTGTTCGAACGTTGTACCAACGTCATAGTTTCGGTGTGTGTTTGGCGGGTAGCACGGGTCGGATATAACCTTATTACAGACCAATCTTCCAAAGCTACGCAACCCAGCTTGATATTCGCTCCATGCCCCCTTTTCTGGCATTACAGAACACATAAAACATCAGCACAGAAGACAACATACCAAAATCACCTCCACAAATATGTGGAGGTAATCACCTCCACATATTATCACCCTTCGCACCACAATGAAAAACTGCTACCCAAAATCAACCGCAATTTACAGATATGAATCTCGCCATCTATCAGTGACCTCTGTCACCAGCTCTGTGTGTATCCCGCATTACCACCTCAAGCAGCCGTAGCAGCTAACCATCAATATTCACAGCAGACTTTATGCTCTGTATCAAGCTCTTCAAGTAACAACACTACAAGTTGATAAATGCTTAATCTGTAACGACTCAAAAAGTGTGTGTCAGACACATAATAACATAATGCACCAAAACATGCGCAGAGTTTGTCGATCCACGCCTACAACTTCTACATGAACACCTTGCAAAGGGAAGTGACATGTCCATCCAATGGGTTCTCGGCTCACTGTTGAATATTTTCTTCGCAATGAATCCATAGATCAATTAGCAAAAGCGATGCACGATGCAACTCGCATTACACATGATCCAATTCCATATTGAACAAAATGAAGCCTTAAAATCCATCACCAAAACTTTACAGTGAAGTAAACACATTTTGCTCTTCAATGTATTATGACCTGGGACATTTGGAAACACGCCAGGCATAAAAACAGAGATCTAGAAATAACAATGACCGGACTAAGGCTGCAACACACCATACTAACAACACACAGCTGTAAACACAGAACAAACATATATGAAATTTGCATCCACTGTTTGCAATTATTCCAACGGCAATTGAACATTACTTTCTTAACCGCTTCAGACATCATAGTGCCAGAATTGGCTCCATACAAGAACTTATCACCTTGAGAGCACATATTAATTCAGCGACCCCCCCAAAATTAGACCATATTTAAATAATATAACGTGCACCACCGGGACAATCATACATAGAAGACGTAACCCTAGAAATAAAGAACAGCAATGCTCACGACCTGAATGATCCGCTGACGTCATCTACACAACATTCCAGCCCTCCTTGCCCCGCGTCAAAGTCTAACTCTAAATGACAACATTCAAGCTCTGCCAAATTATTAACAGTGATGCGCCACTATGACCCATCTCCCAGCATTATCACTCGCTTCACATAAGCTTTAGCAAGATAACAGCTCTTGACATGAAGATTCATTAGGAGAATCATCACCATTCTTAATGAACCATAGTACATTAGGATGCATAAATAATAAAACACGTATTTACCTGTAAATATAATGAAGGTGCGGTACACTGGAGTATTAGAAGGACTTTGCTGGCTGTGTCACACGGTAAATCACAATAGTTGAACGACGCAAACACACAATAACTGGCGACCAGTCTGACCTGCGCCTCACCCGTACTGCGACTGTGATCGTGTAAGACCGGAGGAGGATGTTTTGCTATCTTGCCCGGGACAAGATCCTGAACTCTGACGCCAATGTACTACGAACACTGTGACACACTTGCTGCCCGGCAAACATTTAAAGAAAATGGTAAACATATATATACGTCAAACTATTAGAAAAACTAAAAAACCTAAGCAATTAAAGTAAAACTGCGGGCAAACATATTCCTTTGTTAATTTAACTTCCTAAGAAGGGTCATTGTATAATTTATAATATAATGCAGAATATTCAAGGATATTTAACAGAAAATGTATTTTTATATACGTTCTGCAAACAATATCTAGACAGGATGTTGATGATAAACACGTGCGCTCTGCATATACACAGAATATGTCACAGCCCTACCCCACAAAGGACCCCCAGTGACGTCCATGACTCCTTAGTGAGTCACAAGACGGCGCCCTGGCGTGTCACGACACATTTTCTTGGTACGTCAATCGTGTCCCTGTGTGTCTCTGGATAGTCCCTCGACTCACTACAGGACAGTGCCTCTGTGTATCACAGGACAGTCCCTAGGTGCATCACAGGACAGTCCCTCGGTGAATCACAGGACAGACCCTCGGTGCATCACAGGACAGTCCCTCGGTGCATCACAGGACAGTCCCTCGGTGCATCACACGACAGTCCCTCGGTGAATCACAGGACACCTGCATCGGTGCATCACAGCACAGTCCCACAGTGCATCACAGGATAGTCCCTCGGTGCATCACAGGACAGTCCCACAGTGCATCACAAGACAGTCCCTCGGTGCATCACACGACAGTCCCACGGTGCATCACAGGAGAGTCCCACGGTGCATCAGAGGACAGTCCCCTCGGTTCATCACAGGACAGTCCCTCGGAGCATCACAGGACAGTCCCACGGTGCATCAGAGGACAGTCCCCTCGGTTCATCACAGGACAGTCCCTCGGAGCATCACAGGACAGTCCCTCGGTGCCTCACAAGACAGTCCCCTCGGTTCATCACAGGACAGTCCCTTCGGTGCACCACAGGACAGTCCCTCGGTGCATCACAGGACAGTCCCTCGGTGCATCACAGGACAGTCTCTCGGTGCATCACAGGACAGTTCCCTCGGTTCATCACAGGACAGTCCCACGGAGCATCACAGGATAGTCCCCTCGGTGCATCACAGGACAGTCCCACGGTGCATCACAGGACAGTCCCACGGTGCATCAGAGGACAGTCCCCTCGGTTCATCACAGGACAGTTCCTCGGAGCATCACAGGACAGTCCCTCGGTGCCTCACAAGACAGTCCCCTCGGTTCATCACAGGACAGTTCCCTCGGTTCATCACAGGACAGTCCCTCTGTGCATTGCAGGACAGTCCCTCGGTGCATCAGAGGACAATCCCACGGTGCATTACAGGACAGTCCCACGGTGTATCACAGGACAGTCCCTCGGTGCATCACAGGACAGTCCCTCGGTGCATCAGAGGACAGTCCCCTAGGTGCATTGCAGGACAGTCCCCTCAGTGCATCACAGGACGGCCCCACGGTGCATCACAGGACAGTCCCACAGTGCTTCACAGGACAGCCCCACGGTGCATCACAGGACACTCCCACGGTGCATCACAGGACAGTCCCCTCGGTGCATCACAGGACAGTCCCCTCGGTGCATCACAGGACAGTCCCACGGAGCATCACAGGACAGTCCCCTCGGTGCATCACAGGACAGTCCCACGGTTTATCGCAGGAGAGTCCCACAGTGCATCGCAGGACAGTCCCACGGTGCATCACAGGACAGTCCCACGGTGCATCACAGGACACTCCCACGGTGCATCACAGAACAGTCCCACGGTGCATCACAGGACAGTCACTCGGTGCATCACAAGACAGACCCTCGGTGCATCACAGAACAGTCCCTCGGTGCATCACAGGACAGTCCCTCGGTGCATCACAGGACACCTGCATCGGTGCATCACAGGACAATCCCTCGGTGCATCACAGGACAGTCCCACAGTGCATCACAGGAAAGACCCTCGGTGCATCACAGGACAGTCCCACAGTGCATCACAAGACAGTCCCTCGGTGCATCACACGACAGTCCCACGGTGCATCGCAGGACGGTCCCTCGGTGCATCACAGGACAGTTCCCTCGGTTCATCACAGGACAGTCCGTCGGTGCATCACAGGAGAGTCCGTCGGTGCCTCACAGGTCAGTCCCCTCGGTTCATCACAGGACAGTCCCTTCGGTGCATCAGAGGACAGTCCCTCCGTGCCTCACAGGACAGTCTCCTCGGTTCATCACAGGACAGTCCCTTCGGTGCATCACAGGACAGTCCCACGGTGCATCAGAGGACAGTCACCCGGAGCATCACAAGACAGTCCTTCGGAGCATCACAGGACAGTCCCCTCGGTGCATCACAGGACAGCCCCTCGGTGCATCACAGGACAGTTCCATGGTGCATCACAGGACAGTCCCTCGGTTCATCACAGGACAGTCCCCTCGGAGCATCGCACGACAGTCCCTCGGTGCATCAGAGGACAGTCCCACGGTGCATCACAGGACAGTCCCACGGTGTATGACAGGACAGTCCCTCGGTGCATCACAGGACAGTCCCTCGGTGCATCAGAGGACAGTCCCCTCGGTGCATCGCAGGACAGTCCCACAGTGCATTGTAGGACAGTCCCCTCAGTGTATCACAGGACGGTCCCACTGTGCATCACAGGACAGTCCCACAGTGCATCACAGGACAGTCCCACGGTTTATCGCAGGACAGTCCCACAGTGCATCGCAGAGCAGCCCCACAGTGCATCACAAGACAGTCCCTCGGTGCATCACACGACAGTTTCACGGTGCATCGCAGGACGGTCCCTCGGTGCATCACAGGACAGTCCCTTGGATCATCACAGGACAGTACCCCGGTACCTCACAGGACAGTCCCCTCGGTTCATCACAGGACAGTCCCTTCGGTGCATCACAAGACAGTCCCATGGTGCATCAGAGGACAGTCCTTCGGAGCATCACAGGACAGTCCCTAAGTGCATCACAGGACAGTCCCACGATGCAGCACAGGACAATCTCAGGGTGCATCAATGTGCATGCCTCGGAGCATCACAGGATTGTGCCTCGGTGCATCACAGGACAGTGCCTCGGTGCATCACAGGACAGTGCCTCGGTGCATCACAGGACAGTGCCTTCGTGTATCACAGGACAGTGCCTCCGTATTTAATAGGATAATGCCTTGGTATATCATAGGACAGTCCCTCGGTGCATCGCAGGGCAGTCCCTCGATGCATCACAGGACAATCCCTAGGTGCATCACAAGACAGTCCCTCGGGTTTCACTGAAGAATGCCTCGGTGCATCACAGGACAGCCCTCGGTGCATCACAAGACAGTGCCTCAAGTTTCACTGAACAGTGCCTCGGTGCATCACAGGACTGTGCCTCAGTGCATCATAGGACTGAGCCTCAGTGCATTACAGGGCAGTGCCATGATGCCTCACAGGACAATCCCTCGGTGCATCTCAGGACAGTCCCTCAGTGCATCACAGGACAGTGCCTCGATGCATCACAAGACAGTGCCTCGGTGCATCACAAAACAGTCCTTCCGTGCATCACAGGAATGTGCCTCAGTGCATCACAGGACAGTCCTTAGGTACATCACAAGACAGTGCCTCGGTACATAACAAGACAGTGCCTCAGTGCACCACAGGGCAGTCCCTCGGTGCATAACAGGCCAGTCCCTAGGTGCATCACATGACAGAGCCTTGGGGCATCACGGGCAGTGCCTAGTTGCATCACAGGACAGTTCCTCGGTGCATCATAGGACAGAGCCTCGGTGCATCACAGGACAGTCCCTAGGTGCATCACAAGAGAAGCCCTCGGTGCATCACAAGACGATGACTCGGTGCATCACAGGACAGTCCCTCGGAACATCACATGACATTCCCCCGGTACATCACAAGACTGGGCCTCAGTGCATCACAGGACAGTCCCACGGTACATCACAAGACAGGGCTTCAGTGCATCACAGGGCAGAAACTCGGTACATCATAGGACAGTGCCTCAGTGCATCACATGACAATCCTTCGGAACATCAAAAGAATGTGCCACTGTGCATCAAATGACCCTCCCTCGGTGCATCACAGGACTGTCCCTTGGTGCTTTAAAGGACAGTCCCTCGGTACATCACAGGGCAGTTCCTTGGTGCATCACAGGACAATCCATTGGTGCATCACAGGACAGTCCATTGGTGCATCACAGGACAACGCCACGTTGAATCACAAGACAGTCCCTTGGTGCATCACAGAGCAGTCTCTCGGTGCATCACAGGCCAGTCCCTCGGTGCATCACAGGACAGAGCCTTGAGGCATCACGGGCAGAGCCTCGTTGCGTCACAGGACAGTGCATCGGTGCATCATAGGACAGTGCCTAGGTGCATCACAGGTCAGACCCTCGGTGCATCAAAAGTCAGTCCCTCGGTGCATCACAAGACGATGCCTCGGTGCACCACAGGACATTGCCTCGGTGCATCACAAGACAGTGACTTGGTGCATCACAGGACAGACCTTCGGTGCATCACAGGACGGTGCCTCGGTGCATCACTGGCCAGTGCCTCGGTGAATCACAGGAATGTGCTACAGTGCATCACAGGATATTCCCTCGGAACACACGGAATATCACAGGACAGTCCCTCGGAACATCACAGGACATTTCCCTGGTACATCACATGACTGGGCCTCAGTGCATCACAGGGCAGTCCCTCGGTGCATCACAGGACAGTCCATTGGTGCATCACAGGACAGTTCCTTTGTTGTTCTCAGGACAGTAACTCAGTGCATCATAGGACAGTGCCACGTTGAATCACAAGGCAGTCCCTTGGTGTATCACAGGACAGTTCCTTTGTTCTTCACAGGACAGTGCCTCTGTGCATCACAGGAGAGTGAATCGGTGCATCACAGGACAGTGCCTCGGGACATCACAGGACAGTTCCTCGGTGCATCACTTGAATGTGCCTCGGTGCATCACAAGACAGTGTCTCGGTGCATCACAAAACAGTCCTTCGGTGCATCACAAAACAGTACCTCAGTGCATCACAAAACAGTCCTTCGGTACATCACAGGGCAGTCCCTCGGTGCATGACTGGAAAGTCCATCGGTGCACCACAGGACAGAGCCACGTTGAATCACAAGTCAGTCCCTCGGTGCATCAAATGACTATCCCTCGGTGCATCACAGGACAGTCCATCGGTGCATCACAGGACAGCGCCACGTTGAATCACATGTCAGTGCCTTGGTGCATCACAGGATAGTCCCTAGGTGCATCACACAGCAGTCTCTCGGTGCATTACAGGACAGTGTTGTGGTGCAATAAAGTACAGTACCTCGGTCCATCAGAGAACAGTGCCTCGGTGCATCACAGGACAGGGAATCGTTGCATCATAGGACAGTGCCTCAGTGCATCTCAGGACAGTGCCTCGGTACATCACAGAACAGTGCCTCGGTGCATCTCAGGACAGTGCCTCGGTACATCACAGGACAGTGCCTCGGTACATCACTGGACAGTCCCACGGTGCATCACAGGACATTCCTGCGGTGCATCATAGGACAGTGCCTCGGTGCATCACAGGACAATCCCTCGGAACATCAATAGAATGTGCCTCGGTGTATCAATGGACCCTCCCTCGGAACATCAAAGAACAGTCCCTCGGAACATTTCTAGACTTTGCCTCGGTACATCAAAGGACAGTGCCTCGGTGCATCAGAAGGCTTTGTCTCTGTACATCACTGGACATTGCCTCGTTGCTTCACAAGACAGTCCATCTGTGCATCACAGAGCTGTCTTTCGGAGGATCACAGAGCAGTCCATCGGTGCATAACAAGACAGTGATACGGTGAATCTGTCACAGTGATACGGTGACAGACTCTCAGTACATCACACGACTGACCCTTGGTGCATCATAGGACAGTGCCTCAGTGCATCACAGGACAGTGCCTCGGTGCATCACAGGACAGTGCCTCGTTGCATCACAGGACAGTCCCACGGTGCATCACTAGACAGTCCCACTGTGCATCACAGGACATTCCCACGGTGCATCACAGGACAGTGCCTTGGTGCATCACAGAGCAGTCCCACGGTATATCATAGGACAGTGCCTCAGTGCACCACAGGGCAGTCCCTCGGTGCATAACAGGCCAGTCCCTAGGTGCATCACATGACAGAGCCTTGGGGCATCACGGGCAGTGCTTCGTTGCATCACAGGACAGTGCCTCGGTTCATCATAGGACAGTGCCTCGGTTCATCACAGGACAGTCTCTCGGTGCATCAGAAGACAGGCCCTCGGTGCATCACAAGACGATGCCTCGGTGCATCACAGGACAGTGCCTCGGTGCATCAAAGGACAGTGACTTGGTGCATCACAGCACAGTCCTTCGTTGCATTACAGGACAGTGCCTCGGTGCATCACTGGTCAGTGCCTCGATGCATCACAGGACAGTCCCTCGGAACATCACAGGACATTCCCCCGGTATATCACAAGACTGGGCCTCAGTGCATCACAGGACAGTCCCACGGTAAATCACAAGACAGGGCTTCAGTGCATCACAGGGCAGAAACTCGGTACATCATAGGACAGTGCCTCGGTACATCACAGAAAAGTGCCTCAGTGCATCACAGGAGAGTGCCTCCGTGAATCACAGAACAGAGTCTCGGAGCATCACAAGACATTCCCTCAGTGCATCAAAGAAAAGTGCCTCTGTGCATGATAGGACAGTGCCTCGGATCATCACAGGACAGTCCCTCGGTGCATCGCAAGACTTTGCCTTGGTGCATCAGAGGACAGTGCCTTGGTGCATCACAGTACAGTGCCTCGATACATCACAAGACTGTGCCTCGGTGCATCACAGGACAGTGCCTCAGTGCACCAGAGGACTGTCCCTCGGTGCATCACTGGACTGTGCCTCAGTGCATCATAGGTCTGAGCCTCGGTGCATTACAGGGCAGTGCCACGATGCCTCACAGGACAGTCCCTCGGTGCATCTCAGGACTGTCCCTCAGTGCATCACAGGACAGTGCCTCGGTGCATCAGAAGACATTGCCTCGGTGCATCACAAAACAGTCCTTCCGTTCATCACAGGAATGTGCCTCAGTGCATCACAGGACAGTCCTTAGGTACATCACAAGACAGTGCCTCGGTACATAACAAGACAGTGCCTCTGTGCACCACAGGGCAGTCCCTCGGTGCATAACAGGCCAGTCCCTAGGTGCATCACATGACAGAGCCTTGGGGCATCACGGGCAGTGCCTCGTTGCATGACAGGACAGTGCCTCGGTGCATCATAGGACAGTGCCTCGGTTCATCACAGGACAGTCTCTCGGTGCATCACAGGACAGTCTCTCGGAACATCACAGGACATTCCCCCGGTATATCACAAGACTGGGCCTCAGTGCATCACAGGACAGTCCCACGGTAAATCACAAGACAGGGCTTCAGGGCATCACAGGGCAGAAACTCGGTACATCATAGGACAGTGCCTTGGTGCATCACAGAAAAGTGCCTCAGTGCATCACAGGACGGTGCCTCCGTGAATCACAGAACAGAGTCTCGGAGCATCACAAGACATTCCCTCAGTGCATCAAAGAAAAGTGCCTCTGTGCATCATAGGACAGTGCCTCGGATCATCACAGGACAGTCCCTCGGTGCATCGCAAGACTTTGCCTCGGTGCATCAGAGGACAGTGCCTAGGTGCATCACAGTACAGTGCCTCGATACATCACAAGACTGTGCCTCGGTGCATCACAGGACAGTGCCTCAGTGCATCAGAGGACTGTCCCTTGGTGCATCACAGCACAGTTCCTTGGTGCATCACAGGACAGTGCCTTGGTGCATCACAGATCAGTCCCACGGTATATCATAGGACAGTGCCTCAGTGCACCACAGGGCAGTCCCTCGGTGCATAACAGGCCAGTCCCTAGGTGCATCACATGACAGAGCCTTGGGGCATCACGGGCAGTGCTTCGTTGCATCACAGGACAGTGCCTCGGTTCATCATAGGACAGTGCCTCGGTTCATCACAGGACAGCCTCTCGGTGCATCAGAAGACAGGCCCTCGGTGCATCACAAGACGATGCCTCGGTGCATCACAGGACAGTGCCTCGGTGCATCAAAGGACAGTGACTTGGTGCATCACAGCACAGTCCTTCGTTGCATCACAGGACAGTGCCTCGGTGCATCACTGGTCAGTGCCTCGATGCATCACAGGACAGTCCCTCGGAACATCACAAGACATTCCCCCGGTATATCACAAGACTGGGCCTCAGTGCATCACAGGACAGTCTCTCGGTGCATCACAGGACAGTCTCTCGGTGCATCACAGGACATTCCCCCGGTATATCACAAGACTGGGCCTCAGTGCATCACAGGACAGTCCTGCGGTACATCACAAGACAGGGCTTCAGTGCATCACAGGGCAGAAACTCGGTACATCATAGGACAGTGCCTCGGTACATCACAGAAAAGTGCCTCAGTGCATCACAGGAGAGTGCCTCCGTGAATCACAGAACAGAGTCTCGGAGCATCACAAGACATTCCCTCAGTGCATCAAAGAAAAGTGCCTCTGTGCATCATAGGACAGTGCCTCGGATCATCACAGGACAGTCCCTCGGTGCATCGCAAGACTTTGCCTCGGTGCATCAGAGGACAGTGCCTTGGTGCATCACAGTACAGTGCCTCGATACATCACAAGACTGTGCCTCGGTGCATCACAGGACAGTGCCTCAGTGCACCAGAGGACTGTCCCTCGGTGCATCACAGGACTTTGTCTCAGTGCATCATAGGTCTGAGCCTCGGTGCATTACAGGGCAGTGCCACGATGCCTCACAGGACAGTCCCTCGGTGCATCTCAGGACTGTCCCTCAGTGCATCACAGGACAGTGCCTCGGTGCATCAGAAGACATTGCCTCGGTGCATCACAAAACAGTCTTTCCGTTCATCACAGGAATATGCCTCAGCGCATCACAGGACAGTCCTTAGGTACATCACAAGACAGTGCCTCGGTGCATAACAGGCCAGTCCCTAGGTGCATCACATGACAGAGACTTGGGGCATCACGGGCAGTGCCTCGTTGCATCACAGGACAGTGCCTCGGTGCATCATAGGACAGTGCCTCGGTTCATCACAGGACAGTCTCTCGGTGCATCACAGGACATTCCCCCGGTATATCACAAGACTGGGCCTCAGTGCATCACAGGACAGTCCCACGGTAAATCACAAGACAGGGCTTCAGGGCATCACAGGGCAGAAACTCGGTACATCATAGGACAGTGCCTCGGTGCATCACAGAAAAGTGCCTCAGTGCATCACAGGACAGTGCCTCCGTGAATCACAGAACAGAGTCTCGGAGCATCACAAGACATTCCCTCAGTGCATCAAAGAAAAGTGCCTCTGTGCATGATAGGACAGTGCCTCGGATCATCACAGGACAGTCCCTCGGTGCATCGCAAGACTTTGCCTCGGTGCATCAGAGGACAGTGCCTTGGTGCATCACAGTACAGTGCCTCGATACATCACAAGACTGTGCCTCGGTGCATCACAGGACAGTGCCTCAGTGCATCAGAGGACTGTCCCTTGGTGCATCACAGCACAGTTCCTTGGTGCATCATAGGACAGTGCCTCGGTGCATCAGAAGACAGTGCCGCTGTGCAACACAAGACAGTCCCTCGGTGCATCACAGGACTGTTCCTCGGTGCAACACAGGACCGTGCCTCAGTGCATCACAAAATAGTGCTTTGGTGCATCAAAGGACAGTTCCTCGGGGCATATCAGGACAGTGCCTCGGTGCATCATAGGACAGTGCCCCGGTGCATCACAGGCTAGTGACTCGGTGCATCGCAGGACAGTGCCCTGGTGCATTACAGGCTAGTGACTCGGTGCATCGCAGGACAGTGTCTCGGGACATCACAATACAGTGCCTCGGTGTATAAGAAGACAGTGCCTCCATGCATAACAGGACAGTGCATCGGTGCATCACAGTACAGTGCCTCGGTGCATCACAGGACAGTGCCGTGTTACATAACAGGACAGTTCCTCTGTGCATTTGAGGACAGTGCCTCGGTGCATAACAAGACAGTACCACGGTGCATCACAGGACAGTCCCTCGGTGCATCAAAGCACTGTGTCTCTGTGCATCTCAGGACAGTGCCTTGGTATATTATAGGACAGTGCCTCGGTATATCATATGGCAGTCCTTCGGTGCATCACAGGGCAGTCCCTTTGTGCATCACAGGAGAGTGCCTTGAGGCATCACGGGGCAGTGCCTCGTTGCATCATGAGACAGTTCCTGAGTGCATCACAGGACAGTACCTCGGTGCATTACAGGACAGTCCCGCGGTGAATCACAGGACAGTGCCTCGGGACAAAACAGGACAGTTCCCCGGTACATCATAGGACAGTGCCCCTGTGCATAACAAGACAGTCACTCGGTGCATCACAGGACGGTCCTTCCGTGCATCAAATGACTGTGTCTCGTTGCATCTCAGGACACTGACTCGGTATATCACAGGACAGTACCTAGGTATATCATATGGGAGTCCCTCGTTGCATCACAGGACAGTGCCTTGAGGCATCACGGGGCAGTGCCTCGTTGCATCACAGGACAGTGCTTCGGTGCATCATGGGACTGTTCCTTAGTGCATCACAGGACAGTTCATCGGTGCATCAGAGCACAATGTCTCGGTGCATCAGAGGACAGTCCCTCGGTGCAACACAAGACTGTCCCTCGGTGCATCACAAGACAGTGCCTCGGTGCATCACAAAACAGTGTCTCGGAGCATCGCAGGAGAGTGCTTCGGTGCATCACAGAACTGTCCCTCGACGCATAACAGGACAGTGCCACGGTGCATCACAGGCCTGTGCCTCGGTGCATCACAGGACAGTGCCTCGGAGCATCACAGGACAGTGCCTCGGTGCATCACAGTACAGTGCCTAGATACATCACAATACTGTGCTTCGGTACATCAGAGGACAGTGCCTCGGTGCGTCACAGAACAGTCCCTCGGAACTTCACAGGACAGTCCCTCGGAACATCAAAGGACAGTCCCTCGGTGCATCAAAGGACTGTGTCTCGGTGCATCACAGGACGGTGCCTCGGTATATCGTAGGGCAGCGCCTCGGTGCATCATTGGGCAGTTCCTCAGTGCATCACAGGACAATGCCTAGGAGCATCACGGGACAGCGCCTCGTTGCATCACAGGACTGTTCCTTCATGCATCACAGGTGAGTGCCTCTGTTTATCACAGGACAATCCCTCGGTGCATCACAGGACAGTCCCTCGGTGCATCTCAAAACAGTGCCTTGGTTCATCACAGGACAGTGCCTCGGTGCATCACAGGACATTGCCTCGTTACATCACAAGACTGTGTTCGGTGCATCACAAGACAGTGCCTCGATACATCACAAGACTATGCCTCGGTTCATCACAGGACAGTGCCTCAGTGTATCGCAGGACAGTGCCTTAGTGCATAACTGTACACTCCCACGGAACATCACAGGACAGTCCCTCGGAGCATCAAAAGACTGTGCCTCGGTGCATTACAAGACAGTCCATCGGTGTATCACAGGACAGTCCCTTGGTGCATTACAGGACAGTGCCTCGGTGCATCACAAGACAGTACCATGGTGCATCACAGGATAGTCCCTCAGAGCATCACAACACAGTGCATCGGTGGACAGTCCCTCGGTGCATCACAGGACAGTCCCTTTGTGCATCGCAGGACTGTGCTTTGTTGCATCACAGGACAGTGCCTCGGTGCATCAAAAGACCGTGCCTTCGTGCATTATAGGACTGTGCCTCGGTGCATCACAAGACAGTGCCTCGGTGCTTAACATGACAGTTCCCCGGTGCATCACAGGACAGCCCCTCGGTGCATCAAAGGACTGTGTCTCGGTGCATCTCAGAACAGTGCCTCGGTATATCCTAGGAGAGTGCCATGGTATATCATATGGCAGTGCCTCGGTGCATCACAGGTCCGTTCCTTGGTGCATCACAGGGCAGTCTTTCGGTGCATCACAGGACAGTGCCTTGGTGCATCACGGGGCAGTGCATCGTTGCAACATAGGACAGTACATCGGTACATCACAAGACTGTGTTTCGGTGCATAGCAGGACAGTGCTTCGATGCATCAAACTACAGTGCCTCTGTGTATCACAAAACAGTGCCTCGATACATCACAAGACTATGCCTCAGTGAATCGCAGGACAGTGCCTCAGTGCATAACTTGCCACTCCCTCGGAACATCATAGGACAGTCCCTCGGAGCATCACAGGATAGTCCCTTGCTGCATTACAGGACAGTCCCTCAGAGCATCACAAGATAGTCCCTCGGTGCATCAAAGGACAATGCCTCGGTACATCGTAGGACAGTGACTCAATGCATCGCAAGACAGTGGCTCGGTACATCATAGGACAGTCCCTCGGTGCATCACAAGACAGTGCCTCGGTACATCATAGGACAGTGCCTCGGTACATCATAGGACAGTGCCTCGGTACATCATAGGACAGTGCCTCGG
Source organism: Procambarus virginalis (assembly GCA_020271785.1). NCBI lineage: Eukaryota > Metazoa > Arthropoda > Malacostraca > Decapoda > Cambaridae > Procambarus > Procambarus virginalis. Next base: position 20,352 of record WNGS01162038.1, read on the forward strand.
TGCATCACAAGACAGTCGCTCGCTGCATCACAAGACTGTGCCTCGGTATATGACAGGACAGTGCCTCGATACATTACAAGACTATATCTCGGTACATCACAGGACAGTGCCTCAGTGCATCATAGGACAGTCCCTCGCAACATCAAAGGACAGTGCCTCAGTGCATCACAGGCTTTCCCTCTGAAAATCACAGGACAGTCGCTGGGTGCATCACAGGACAGTCCCTCGGTGCATCAAAGGATTGTGTCTCGGTGCATCTCAGGACAGTGCCTCGGTATATCATGGGACTGTGCCTCGGTATATCATTGGGCAGTGCCTCGGTGCATCACAGGGCGGGTTCCTCGGTGCATCACAGGGCAGTCTCTCGGTGCATTATAGAACAGTGCCTTGGTGCATCACAGGACAGTTCCTCCGTGCATCACAGGACAGTGCATCGGTACATCAAAGGACTGTGTCTCGGTGCATCTCAGGACAGTGCCTCGGTATTTCCTTGGACAGTGCCATAGTATATCATATGGCAGTGCCTCGGTGCATCACAGGTCCGTCCATCGGTGCATCACAGGGCAGTCCCTCGGTGCATCACAGGACAGTGCCTTGGTGCTTCACGAGGCAGTGCCTCGTTGCATCACTGGACAGTGCCTTGGTGCATCATGGGACTGTTCCTTAGTGCATCACAGGACAGTGCCTCGGTGCATCACAGGACAGTGCATCGGTGCATCAAAGAACAATACCTCGGTGCATCAAGGGACAATGCCTCTGTGCATCACAAGACTGTGCCTCGATGCACCACAGGCCAGTACCTCGGTGCATCACAGGACAGTGCCTCAGTGCATCACAGGACAGCGCATCGGTGCATCAAAGAACAATATCTCGGTGCACCACAGGGCCGTCCCTCGGTGCATCACAGGATGTTGGAAATTTCCAACACTAATAATCTACTATTGTATTATAATAAATTATCATCATTACACTAATTACAGTAGTTATTAATACCACTAACGGTAGTGTTAATATAATTTAATCTGAGCCTATTGCTGATAATATGACTCCTGGTCATCTAAAACCGAGAGTTATTAATTGAAATTATTTAATAACAGTTTTATCTGTTACGATCGAATGCTATGGAGAGTATAAATATCATCTCCATTTCTCGTTTGAGATCATTTATCGAGAATATGATAATTATTAAATCCCTATAATTGCAACCCAGTTCCTATTAATGCATTTCATCTATAATTGCGCGGAAAAGAATAATTCGTGATTAATAATTTCTGTGGTGAATGCGGAGACGGGTTGAGGGAGAAGGCAGACGCCATTACACACGAGGCAGCCCTGGCGTGGAGAGTGGCGAGACGCATGGTGGTGACTGGGGAGTTCTTATCGACAAGAATTACGTTGATACCCAGTTAACAAGTAACAATTACTTATCCACGTGTTCTCTAGTGCCCAGCCAGTTAATAACGCGTCAACAATTGAAGCCACGTCCCGTAATTACTGGTGTACAGCAGTGAACGCGTGGGACCGGCTGACGTGATCTCGGCAGACTTCAGTATTTAATACGCTCATGTTAAGTATATATTTCTGGTCTGATGCATCACTCGAGATTGTATATTTATGAGGAGTCTGTCGTTAGGATGTGTAACCAACAACCACACAACGTTAGTAAAATTCTTTATTTTTCTCAGTTTCATGAATACTTGAAATAATTCGTAGCCTAGTCAAATGCTACTTTAATTCTATTGATTGCAGCGTGTATACGAGGAGCCAGCAAGTTGTTTCTCATCAGTCGTGTTATTCACCTCGAGTTCTTTCTTTGTGGAGATCCTGTGATCATGAGGACGAATGACGAAATGATGTTACACAAATCGTCTTAAAGCTAAGACATTTTTCGTACAAATTTATTTATCATGATTATTGATTCTTAGATAATTCATATAGGATTTTTACAGTATATAATTATTGCCAGAATTTATGATTTGGTAATTAATGTGTTTTTGCTCTGACTGTTGCTCAGTAATTCATAATCTTAAATATTCATAATTTGAGTTATCATATCTTTGAATCTATTGTAGTTTAGATTTATCATGTTATTAACTCAACAATGAACTAGTGACGAACCACACTGGTTCCTAGATATATATGAACTTCAAGAAATAACCCCCCAATGTTGATATTTGAGGCTTCGGCTTTAATTAATAATACAGTCTATTCTTTATTTTCAAGTGATTATTCTTTGCATGAGTTTCCATTGACACTGGTTCTCTAGTGACATTCTAATGATCACTATTATTCGTTTTCCCTCTTTTCTCAAAAGTGGGTAGTCCTTCGATTTATTTAAATACAATAATCAATTAATTTAGTGCATGAGTTCAAGCCCCAGATACCCAACACAGGACAGTGCCTTGGGGCATCACGAGGAAGTGCCTCGTTGCACCACAGGACAGTGCATCGGTGCATCACAAAACTGTGCCTCGGTGTATCACAGGACAGTGCTTCAATGCATATCAGGACAGTGCCTAGGTGCATCACAGAACAGTGCCTCGGTGAATCACAGAACAGTCCCTCGGTGCATCACAGGACAGTGCCTCGGTGCAACACACAACAGTACCTTGGTGCATAACAGGACAGTGCTTCGATGCATCACAGGACAGTGCCTCAGTGCATCACACGACAGTGCCTCGGTGAATCACAGAACAGTCCCTCGGTGCATCACAGAACAGTGCCTCGGTGCAACACACAACAATACCTTGGTGCATCACAGGACAGTGTTTCGATGCATCACAGGACAGTGCCTCAGTGTTTCACAGGACAGTGCCTCAGTGCATCATGGGACAGTCTCTCGGAACGTCACAGGACAGTCCCTCGAAGCATCAGAAGACTGTGCTTCGGTACATCACAGGACAGTCCCTCGGTGCATTACATGACAGTCTCTCGGTGCATCACAGGACAGTGCATCGGTACATTATAGGACAGTGTCTCGGTACATCATAGGACAGTGCCTCGGTGCATTACAAGACAGTCCCTCGGTGCATCGCAGGACAGTCCCTCGGTTCATTACAAGACAGTGCCTCGGTACATCATAGGACAGTGCCTCGGTGCATCACAAGACAGTGCCTCGGTACATCATAGGACAGTCCCTCGGTGCATCACAAGACAGTGCCTCGGTACATCATTGGACAGTGCCTCGGTACATCATATGACAGTGCCTCAGTGCTTCACATGACAGTCCCTCGGAGCATCACAGGACAATCCCTCGGTGCATCACAGGACAGTGCCTCGGTGCATCACAGGACAGTGTCTCTATGCATCACAGAACAATCCATCGGCGCATCACAGGACTGTCCCTCGGTGCATCACAGGACAATCCCTCGGTTCTTCACAAGACAGTGCCTCGGTGCATCACAGGACAGTGCCTCTATGCATCACAGGACAATCCATCGGTGCATCACAGGACTGTCCCTCGGTGCATCACAGGACGATCCCTCGGTGCTTCACAAGACAGTCCCTCGGTGCATCACAGAACAATCCCTCGGTGCATCACAGGAATGTGCCTCGGTGTAACACAGGACAGTGCCTCAGTGCATTACAAGACAGTGCCTCGGTGCATCACAGGACAGTTCCTCGGTACATCACAGGACAGTGCCTCGGTGCATCACAAGACAGTGCCTCGGTACATCACAAGACAGTCCCTCGGTGCATCATTCGACAGTCCCACGGAACATCACAAGACAGTCCCACGGAACATCACTGGACAGCCCCCACTGTGCATCACAGGACAGTGCCTCAGTGCTTCACAAGACAGTGCCTCAGTGCATCACAAGACAGTGCCTCGTGTATTATAGGACAGTGCCTCGTTGCATCACAGGAGTGTGACTGTGTGGATTACAGGACAGTGACTCGGTCCATCAGAGGACAATACTTCTGTGCATCACGTGACAGTACCTCAGTGAATCACAGAAAAGTGCCTCTGTGCACCACAAGACAGTGCCTCGGTGCATCACAGAACAGTACCTCAGTGCATCACAGAACAGTGCCTCTGTGCATCACAAAACAGTGCCTCGGTGCGTCACAGGACAGTACATCAGTGCATCACAGGACAGTGCCAAGGTGCATCAGAGGACAGTGCCTCGATACATCACAAGACAATGCCTTGGTGCATCACAAGACAATGCCTTGGCGCATCACAGAACAGTCCCTCGGTGCATCATTGTGATAGTCCCACGGTGCATCACAGGACAGTGCCTCGATGCATCACAGGACTGTGCCTCGGTGCATCACATGACAGTGCATCAGTACATCACAGTACAGTCCCTCGGAACATCACTGGACAGTCCCTCGGTGCATCACAAGACTGTGCCTCGTTACATCACAGAACAGTGCCTCATAGGAGAGTCCCTCGCAACATCAAAGGACAGTGCCTCAGTGCATCACAGGCTTTCCCTCGGAAAATCACAGGACAGTCCCTCGGTGCATTACAAGACAGTCCCTCGGTGCATCGTAGGACAGTCCCTCGTTTCATTACAAGACAGTGCTTCGGTACATCATATGACAGTGCCTCGGTACATCATAGGACAGTCCCTTGGTGCATCACAAGACAGTGCTTCGGTACATCATTGGACAGTGCCTCGGTACATCAAATGACAGTGCCTCAGTGCATCACAGGACAATCCATCGGTGCATCACAGGACTGTCCCTCGGTGCACCACAGGACAATCCCACGGTGCTTCACAAGACAGTCCCTCGCCACTCACCTCCCCCCCCCCTCTCCACATGACTCCTTGTCGATTGTTCTTCACGTTAGCCAAAGTTGTTCTGAGTATACCACAGCCCGGAGTTAAGTAAACTAAACTATAGCTGGTACACACTGTGCTATACAATAATTGCGATTTAATAAGGAAATAACCCTGTATATTAAATATTCTTTCCTCCAGTGACTTGATAAGAGGAATTAGCTGCCCATTCCTCACTCAGTTCCTTTTTTGTGGTGTTTGGTGCTACAAGTTCCATTGTTCATTAGTAATGTTATGCTAAGTGATTCCAAGTACATTCTGGTGTAGTGTATTTAGTATAAATAATTATTGTTTTTCAGCAGTTGAAGTGCATTATAGACAAATTTTATGTTTTTCCTCAGACCTTAATCTGAAGTTTCTTTCAGCATTTTATATTAAATGTTACAGTACCTGTGTTTATAGTACTGTACTCTATAACTTATTATAAGCTAATTACAGCAGTTGCTATAACATTGCAGAATAATCTTGAATTCTTTCCAGTGTTTTTTTATTATTATTATTATTTGCACATTTACAGAAAGTTAATTTGTTTTAAATTCTTGATGCCTTATTGCTACATGTTCTGCATTGCATATTAATTCTTTTGTGTATATTTTTTCATTTATCCATTATTAAGTATCATATTGTACTACATGTTGAGTGTTGAATACTTGTTTAATTATTTTCATGAAATTTACATTTCTCAGTTTTATGATAAAAATTTACTATGCTCTACCTGATCCAATTAATTTACATAACTCCAGTTTCAAGTCATGTGCATACCAGATTGTATATTTAATTTACAATTTTGCTGATTCATATATTTTGTGTGTGTGTTTGTGTGAGGGGTGGAGGCCAGCACAACCACAGGCCCACCCCACCACCTGTTTACCCAGTCTTACCTGGGACGCGGTCGGGTAAGATACCTGCTCCGCGCCTAGGGGTGAAGTTGGTATTGGTGTTTAGCTCAGTCTACACATAAGGAGACTGACTAGTACAATCGCCTTCCCCCCCCCTCCCCCCATGCTGGGTACTGAGATGGAGACTCAGTCACCAGAGGAACTGGCTACTTCCCACAGCAATAACATGGACTCTGAAAGCAGCCAGTCAGTAGTGGAGGGTGAGTATCAAGACGTTCTGTAAAGGAATCAGAAGAAACGGAGAAGACAGGATGCAAGGCTTAGTGCTGACAGTAATGGTACGCTTAACGGAAACGACAAGAGAATGAAGAACGACGCCGAGACTGATGTCGACGAACGGACGGAACGATGTCAGGAAGGTGAGGGTCAGCGGAGATGGAGGCTTCTCTTCCCTGCCTCATGCACGCTGGCCTATCATCAGAAGCTGCTGTGGACAGTCAAACTTGGAAGAGAGCACCGCAAGTTCGAGCCCCTGCTGAAGGAAGGTGTAAACAGACCTTACTTAACGGTAGGTTCTATGGAGGCAGTGGAGTATCTTACCCAGCAAGGATATGATGAAATTGTTATGGAAATACCGGAGGGGAACGAGAAGCTGACGAAGGTAATTATATATAAATACCCTCAGATTCTAGACCCCGAATTCATCCTCGACGACCAACGATTTGTGTGGGCCAAGCGTCACCTTATTAAAGGTGAAGCTAGGAATCAGGTGGTGGCTCTAGTGAGAGGTGAAGTTCCCGAGAGAGTGTTCATCACCGGGGCTGGCTACAGGCATGTAGCAAAGTATGTAGAAGAGCCCATAATATGCCTGAAATGCTGCAGATGGGGGCATAAATCCTGGAGCTGTCAACATGATCCACGATGTCGATTCTGCGGAAAGTCTCACCTCTCTAATGTGTGTAGAAACAGACTTAATCTGGGTGAGAAAATAGTTCCCAGATGCTGCAACTGTGGAGGTGTTCACAATGCGAGCTCGGCTGTGTGTAGCAAGAGGCCGAGTATGGATGTTCCCCGGCCGGTGAATGTTACAGAGCAAGCAAGAGCTCTTACCCAGACACCGGGAGCACAGCAAAACAGTCTGCCCCAAACAGCGCCAGTGAACCGGACGAATGCGTGGGTAAAGGAGTCACCTTTACTTCGTCAGGCTCAAGCAACAAGCAGCCACGCCAACACTCAGGACTCCGGCAGTGACAGTGTAACGGTGAGTGAAGTGGTTACTGGGGCTCAGAAAGAGGGCCATAATGATATGGTCAAGGAGGTGTGGGCTGAACTAAGAAAAGTTGGTGAGTTCCTCCGAAATCTTGGGCAGAGAATCGAGTCCATCGAGGCGAAATTAAACGTTCAGGAGGTCAAGGAAAATCACAAAACAGTGAAGGAAAGTCAGGATATAGTGGTTGAGGGCAATAATGAAATATTGAGTGATGAAATGAAGGAAAGTGAAGTGTGTGTGAATGATGGTAGTCGTAGTGAAAGGAAGAACCCTATAATTACACATAAAATGAAGGAATCATTTGGGCCAATAATGGACGTCACAGGACTGAAAAAATCTCTTGAGAATCGCAATGTCGCTTTTACTGGTGAACTTGGGAGGAGGTGGGAGATGTTATACAAGGTATGGCTATCATTTAGTGAACTTATTGGGGATGACTTAGACAGTGAATTGTTTAATAATGGATCACCCTAGACTGAAAGTGTTGTCATGGAATGTTAATGGTTTAAGAAACAGGGTTACAGATGTTCATTGTTATGTGATGGGAAATGATATTGATGTTGTAGCTCTCCAGGAGACAGGGGATAGGAATGAAGGCTTATTGAAATTAAATGGCTATAAAGGGTTTCACCTCTTCGCCGCAAATAACATCAGAGGCACGTCGATTTATGTTAAGAACTCCATACCAGCAGAGTTAGTAGAACCGCCGTCAAAAACGCAAGGTATAGAGAGTGTCTGTGTTAAATTATCATTAAGGGAAGGGGAATTTATTGTAGTTAATTTGTATGTATCCAGGAACTGCTTCGACGCTAACTATCTACCTGACTGCATTTATACTAATCCTTCACTGGTCATTGGGGACCTTAATGCTCGGCACACAAGCCTTGGGACAGTGGGTAGTATTAATGCTAATGGGGTCAAGTGGTTACAGTTTCTACAAGATCATCCAGATACCTGTCTCTTGGAAAACAATGAACCAACTCACATCAGGGGAGGACGGCTTGACTATGCCTGCATTTTAAACTCTCAGGGGATTATGGGGGAGGCTCGGGTTGTTCGGGAACTACTTAGTGACCACTTTGCCTTGAACGTTGAATTACCACTGGGGAAAAAACAAGTCCACTTTCAAAGGAAAAGGCTAAATATTAATAAAGATATGAAAAATGATTTTATTCAAAATATGGGAGATTGGTATCAACAATACACGCCGCTCTGCGTTGATAGTTTTTACGAGGACATGGTCGAGAACATAGAGAAATTAGTACAGAGGGAAAATAACGGGGGCAGGGGAAGCAAGACGCATGGACCTAAGAAATTTAAATATTCCAATGATCAGCAAGTTAAGGGGTGGGAGAGAATGCTACGGAGTGCACATAAAGAATGGTTAAAAAATGGAATGAGGGATGAAGAGAAAAATACAATGTTGGAAGTGGCTAGGGAATGCAGTCAGGTGAGGAAGGAGGCGCGGGACAGATACTGGCAAGACTTTGCTCAGTCCATTGGTAATACTAAGAACCTTAAAGACATATGGAGAGCAGTAAATAAAATCAGGGGTTATAAGCCCAAATTCATTGCTCACTCAGATCCAGGGAAGGTTGCTAATGAGTTAGTAGATAAATGGGCTAGTGCTGCTGGTATGGAGTCCTTACCTGCAGACACGAGAGTCACCATTGAGTCATGGGAAAATATTAGAAATGGAGTAACTTTATGTGCCTTAAATACAAGATCTATAGCATGCACTGAGATAACTCACGATGAGCTACTGGATGCTATAAAAAGTGGCAGCTCTACTGCTCCGGGAAAAGATGGAGTAACGTATGACATTCTTAATTATTTAGCCGGTATGAAACCTAGTCCCTTACTTGATTTGTTTAATATGAGTTATAGAGAGGGAAAGTTACCAAGAAAATGGAAAGAGGCTGTCATCATTCCTATCCCTAAGTCAAACGGAGGCTACAGACCTGTCTCCTTAATATCCTGCTTTTGTAAAATGATGGAAAGGATTTTGTTAAATAGGCTACTCTACCTTGTAGGTGATAACATGTCCAGTAATCTCTTTGGTTTTATCAAAGGCAAAAGTACTGCAGATTGTCTCTTAAAGTGTTTGTCTAATGTGGATGACAATTGTAGAGTTTTTGTAGATCTACAAGGAGCATTTGATAAAGCCAATGGGGAAGTAATCTTATACGAATTAGCCAATCTGGGAATAACAGGGAGATTGCTACACTGGATAAGGGATTATCTACAAGGCAGAAAAGGTCAGGTGTATTACCAGGGATACATGTCTGAGGAACGGATGTTTCAGTTAGGTACCCCACAAGGGGGAGTATTAAGTCCCACCTTATTCAATGTATTAATGAACAGATTAGCATCAGAGATGTATCCTCCAGGGGTCACGACGATCATATATGCTGATGACATTCTTATACAAGGCACTTCTGGGAACAAAATTCAAACTGCTCTTAACTACTTG
>WNGS01162038.1:55736-69616 GCA_020271785.1 Procambarus virginalis
TACGCATACATACATTGTAATACATATATACATACATACACATACATACATAGATACATCCACATACATGATATATAGTATGTATATATATATATATATATATATATATAATATATATATATATATATATGTGTTCAGGGAGGGCAGGTCCTGCTCACAGGGTTACTTGAATTTTACGACCAGGCAAACAAATATAAGGCAAGAAAGAGAAGGGTGGGCAGACTGCATATTTTTGGATTGTCAGAAAGCCTTTGATACAGTACCACACAAGAGGCTCTGAAAAAGCTGGAGAGCAGGCTGGGGTGAAAGGGAAGTTACTCTATTGGATAAAGGAGTACCTAAGCAACAAGAGACAACGAGTCAGTGTGAGGGGTGAGGTCTCAGATTGGCGAGACATTACAAGTGGAGTTCCGCAGAGGTCAGTCCTTAGACCTATACTGTTTCTGGTATGTGTAAATGATCTCCCAGAGGGTATAAATCGTTTCTCTCAATGTTTGCCGATGATGCAAAAATTATGAGAAGGACTGAAACAGAGGATGATAGTAGGAGGCTACAAGATGACCTAGACAGACTGAATGAATGGTCCAACAAATGACTGTTGAAGTTCAACCCGAGTAAATGCAAAGTAATGAAACTAGGCAGTGGAAACAGGAGGCCAGACACAGGATATAGAATAGGAGATGAATTACTAAATGAAACGGACAGAGAGAAAGATCTAGGAGTTGATATCGCACCAAACCTGTCTCCTGAAGCCCACATAAAAAGAATAACATCTGCGGCATATGCGAGGCTGGCTAACATCAGAACACCGTTCAGGAACCTGTGTAAGGAATCATTCAGAATCTTGTACACCACATATGTATGACCAATCCTGGCGTATGCGGCCCCAGAATGGAGCCCGTACCTTGTCAACCACAAGACGAAGCTGGAAAAAGTCCAAAGGTATGCCACTAGACTAGTCCCAGAACTAAGAGGCATGAGTTACGAGGAAAGGGTGTGGAAAATGCACCTTACGACACTGGAAGACAAAAGAGTAAGGCGAGACATTATCACAACCTACAAAATCCTCAGGGGAATCGACCGGGTAAACAAGGATAAAGTATTCAACACTGGTGGGACGCGAACAAGGGGGCATAGGTGGAAATTGAGTGCCCACATGAGCCACAGGGACGTTAGAAGGAACTTTTTCAGTGTCAGCGTAGTTAACGGATGGAATGCATTAGGCAGTGATGTGGTGGAGGCTGACTCCATACACAGTTTTAAATGTAGATATGAAAGAGCCCAGTAGGCTCGGGAATCTGTACACCAATTGATTAACAGTTTAGAGGCGGAACCAAAGAGCCAAAGCTCAACCCCCGCAAGCACAAATAGGTGAGTACAAATAGGTGAGAACATACTTCAGAGACCTGTGTAAGGAATCTTCCAGAACTTTGTATACCACGTGTGTAAGGCCAATCTTGGAGTATATGGACCCAGCATGGAGCCCGTACCTTGTCAAGCACAAGACGAAGCTGGAAAAAGTTCAGAGGAATTCCACTAGGCTAGTCCCAGAACTAAGAGGCATGAGTTACGAGTAAAGGCTGCGGGAACTGCACCTCACGTCGCTAGAAGACAGAAGAGTTCGGGATACCTTGATACCTTGAGGATACCTTGAGGTGCTTCCGGGGCTTAGCGTCCCCGCGGCCCGGTCATCGACCAGGCCTCCTGGTCGATCTCCACATACAAAATTTTCAGGGGAATTGACAGGGTAGACAAGGATGGATTATTTACCATCCTACTATCCTACAAGTATGGTAGACAGAGAGGCAGAAACAGAGACAAAGAGGCAGAGACAAAGAGGCAGAGACAGTGAAGCAGAGGCATGTAGGCAGATGAAGAGACAGAGAGGCAGAGGCGTGTAGGCAGAGGAAGAGACAGAGAGGCAGAGACAGAGGGGAGGAGACAGAGAGACAGAGACAGAGGCAGAGACACATAAAGTGACAGAGAGGCTGAGACAGACATAAAGAGATAGAGAGAAAGAGACAGACATAGACAAGGACAGAGAGAGAAAGTTTGGGACACAGAGACAGAGAGAGAAGGATACATGCAAATTAAGTGAGAGAAGGACAGAGACAGAGGCAAGGTCAGGGAAAGAAGGAAAGAAATAGAGCGTAGGGATAGACAGAGAGTGAGGAAGACAGATAGAGAGAATGACAGCAACGAGGAATAGCTGAGACAGAGGCAGAGGCAGAGACAGAGAGGCCGAGAATAGGCGAGATGTCGGACTGGCGAACGAGTGGAGTACCTCAAGTAACGATGCTGGGACCAGTTCTATTTTTAATATACAGTACGACATTTGATACAGTACTGCACTGGAAACTTCTATTCAAATTTGAGAGGCAGGCGGGAGTAAGAGGAAAAGCCTTAGCATGAGGTAAAGAACTACCTAACAGGAAGGATTCAAAGAGTAACGGTAAGGGGCGAGAAGTCGGACTGGCGAACAGTAACGAGTGGAGTACCTCAAGGATTGGTGCTGGGACCAGTTGTATTTCTAATATAAGTAAATTATATGTCTCCAGGAGTAGAGTCCTATTTGTCGATTGTTCGCGGATGACGTAAACTTAGTGAGAAGAGATGTGACAGATGTGGATTGTAAGACCCTCCAAGAAGACTTGAACAAGTTGCAAAGATGGTCAGACAAATGACTACTGAAGTTCAACACAAGCAAAAGTAAACTTATAGAAATTGGATTATATGACAGGAGACCAAAGGGACAGTTAACAATAAATGGAAACTACCTTCCTGTGATGACTCGAGAAAGAGACCCGGAAGTGGACGTAACACCTAATATAACTCCTGAGGTACATATAAGTAGGATAACGACGTAAGTAGGATAGACGTACGTCGGTACCCACCTGGGAAGAAAGAAGATTATTGTTATCAATTAAGTGTTTGAGTGAAGACTACTACAAGTAAAGGCTACTTGAAGAGTGGAACTTCGTGTGTAGTAGTGATACACGTTTTTTGATGAAGCCGCTTAGAGGAACTTCATAGGCATTGAGTGGGACTTCAAGTAGCAGCAGATATTGAAGAGACTGCAGGAGTACCTTCTGATTTTGAGGACCCAGAGACAGATGTTCTTAGCGGTGGGCCTCAGGACGTGGAGCAGAGAATTAGATGAACACCATGATATGTATGAGGGTCTTGACCTTGAATGCCTAGGACATGAGTGATGCAGTGTAAGGTGAGACAGTTATTATTTTAGTATTGGAGATATTTTTATATACAAGTTACCTAGCCACAAGCAATGAGGAGGCAAGAGGCTGTGGGCGAAAATTGTGCAGCAGCCAAGCACAGTTTATTTGGTGAGTAACTGATATTATATAAGTGTATTGCCGGTTTGTAGAATCCTATGATACTATACTGTGATATTATTTTATTCTGTGTATTTTCATGTAATAAATGTTTGTCTTTAGACAACTGGTTTTTGTTCTTGTCCTGGTGAGGATTTCTAGACCCTATTGGGCGACCCTATCTGTGGTCGACGGAGGTGATGTTGGGAGTTTGTCCTGACATACCTGATCCAAGGATACAGGTGATCCTGGGGAAACAACTTGTGCGGGTTAAAGGTGTGGCCGGGGCTAATAGTGAGAGCTGTACCGGAGCAGGTTGTGGAAGCAAATAATATTCATAATTGTAAAACTTGGTATGATAGGGAAATAGAACCTGAGTCATTGATGTAAACAACTGATGGCTCGAAAGGCAGGATCCAAAAGTCAATGCTCGATCCTGCAGACACTAATAGGGGAGTACAAATAGGTGAGTACACACACACACACACACAGCATAGTCAATTTAGTCAAGCATAAGACTAAACTGGAAAAGGTTCAAAGGTTTGCCACCAGACTAGTACCCGAGCTGAGAGGTATGAGCTACGAGGAGCGACTGCAGGAATTAAACCTCACTTCGTTGGAAGACAGAAGAGTTAGGGGGGACATGATCACCACATTCAAGATTCTCAGGGGAATCGACAGGGTTGATAAAGACAGGCTGTTTAACACAAGGGGCACACGCACTAGGGGACACAGGTGGAAACTGAGTGCCCAAATGAGCCACAGAGATATTAGAAAGAACTTTTTTAGTGTCAGAGTGGTTGACAAATGGAATGCATTAGGAAGCGATGTGGTGGAGGCTAACTCCATACACAGTTTCAAGTGTAGATATGATAGAGCCCATTAGGCTCAGGAAACTGTACACCTGTTGATTGACGGTTGAGAGGCGGGACCAAAGAGCCAGCGCTCAACCCCCGCAAGCACAACTAGGTGAGTACAACTAGGTGAGTACACACCTGTACACCTGTTGATTGACGGTTGAGAGGCGGTACCAAAGAGCCAGAGCTCAACCCCCGCAAACACAACTATGTGAGTACAACTAGGTGAGTACACACACACACACACACACACACACACACACACACACACACACACACACACACACACACACACACACACACACACACACACACACATTTATAAAATGTCGTAGCTCAGTCGATTAAGGCAGTGTCTGGGATGCCCCCGGACGCAGGTTCGAATCCTCGTCACGGCCCTTGTGGATTTGTTCGTGATATAAGCATTTAGAAGCGGGGAAAATCCAGAGACTCCATAGTCATTAAATAAAATAATAGTTTCCGATGTTGATTAGACGCTTGACAACTGAAGGGCAAGGGACTATAGCTCGACACTGTACGGACAAGTAGGCAATAACGAACATTTCCTAAAATACCTCTTTACACCTTAATGTGTGAAATACACCTTGCACGCCCGGGTGTGTGAAATACATAAACCCCTAAACCCACAAACCAATATTCCCACAAACCCATAAACCCACAAACCAACAAACCTATAAACCCCAGCCGATCAAAACTTGCATTGGAGAATCAATCTCACCCTCATTTTTAATGAGCCGGTCGGCCGAGCGGACAGCACGCTGGACTTGTGATCCTGTGGTCCTGGGTTCGATCCCAGGCGCCGGCGAGAAACAAGAACATAAGAACATAAGAACAAAGTCAACTGCAAAAGGCCTATTGGCCCATACGAGGCAGCTCCTATCTATAACCATCCAATCCCACTCATATACATGTCCAACCCGCGCTTGAAACAATCGAGGGACCCCACCTCCACCACGTTACGCGGTAATTGGTTCCACAAACCAACAACCCTGTTACCGAACCAGTATTTATTAATGTGATGTATCTATGGGACACTACTCAGGGCTGTGCCCAAGAGCTCGGGGACATGAGTTCAATCCCTTTTTAGGAAGATCAGTGACCATAGAGTGGGAGCGGCCGCTGATGTCCTGGCGGTCATCAGATCAACCCATAATACACTGTCGGTGTCTTCCATTGTCAGTAGTTTCAAAGCGTTATATGACAAAGAGTGCTGGGAAGACGGGACACCACGAGCGTAGCTCTCATCCTGTAACTACACTTAGGTAATTACACTTAGGTAATTACACACACACACACACACACACCAAATGACAGAAGACCCAGACAGGAATATGATAGAAATAACATGGCCACCATTAAATTAATAGAGTGAGCAGCTTCTGTTGCTAGCAGGAATGGATCTGAACTACTAATCATGAGAAACTTTAACCATGGGAAGATAGATTTGGAGAACAGATATCCGCATGGAGGACCAGAAAGATGGAGAGCTAAGCTGCTGGACGTGGCAAAGAAGACACTTTCTAAGCCAGCACATCAAGGAACCAATACGAATGAGAGGAGAAGATGAACCAGCCATGCTCGATCTTATATTTACCCTAAATGAGAGAGATATAAGGAAAGTTAAGATGGAAGCACCCTTGGGAATGAGTGACCACAATGTATTAACTTTGAGTACCTGGTAGAGCTAGGAATTATCTCCCCCAAAAAAGAACTAGGAAACAAAAGGCTGGCATACCGAAAGGGGAACTATGAGGAGATGAGAAGTATCCTAAGGGAAATATCTTGGAACACAGACATCTGAGCTTAGTCTGAACGAGAGTGACATGTACACTATGTCACTCAAAAGTTTCAGGAGGCAGTAAACAGGTTCATCCCTTCCCAAACGAAGAAATCCGAGAAGAAAAAGAAGAATCCACGGTATAATAGAGCATGTATGGAAGCAAAGGGACTGAACAAAAAGGCGTGGAGGAACTTCCGGAATAACAGAACACCAGAAAGCAGAGAGAGATACCAGAGAACCAGGAATTAGTATGTTAGGGTGAGAAGAGAAGCCGAGAAAATTATGAAAATAATATAGCAAACAAAGCCAAGACCGATCCAAAGCTACTCCACAGTCACATCAGGAGGAAAACAACAGTGAAAGAACAGGTAATGAAACTTAGAACAGGCGAGGACAGGTATACAGAGAATGACAAAGTGGTGTGTGAAGAACTCAACAAGATGTTCCAGGAGGTCTTCACAATAGAACAAGGCGAGGTCACTGTGCTAGGAGAAAGGGAAGTAAACCAGGCGGCCTTGGAAGGCTTCGAAATTACGAGTGAAGAGGTTATATATATATATATATATATATATATATATATATATATATATATATATATATATATATATATATATATATATATATTTATATATATATATATATATATATATATATATATATATTATATATATATATATATAATATATATATATGTATATATGTATATGTAGTATATATATATATATATATATATATATATATACACATATATATATATATATATATATATATATATATAATATATTATATATATATTATATATATATATATATTTACATATATATATATATATATATATATATATATATATATATATATATATATATATATATATATATATATATATATATATATATATACCTACTTTTTGTAATATATCATGAAAAGTTAGTAAGGCATCTTTACCAGAAGAGTCTCCCCCATAGCTCCAGAGACTCGGTCCGTAGCTGGTGAAGATTATGGACTGGTATTTCTCTGAACAATGAATCTCTTCTGATATATCTAAATGAGGTATTTTTAAAGTGTTCGTTGTCGACAATTCACCAATCATATTGTGCATGTTGGTGCTGCTGATGAAGACTTCGTTCCAGGTATCACTAGTTACAGTCACGGTCCTCACGTCTCCTCCTGGCAGCTGAAGAGTGCTCGCACTCTCCTGTGGTATGCCTTTCCAATTGTAATGGCACTTGAAGGCTTCCCCACAAATATTTATTGAAGCTCTAACAGTATATTTGTGCTTACAATCTGTAAATATATTCGAGTAATTAATGTTTGTTTTAATGACACATAACGAATGACCAATAGTCATAAATTATGGAACACTTATAACAATAACAGAGATTGTTTTATATAAAAAGAAACATACATACATGAAACTTCAAAACACTTATCAGCTCATGTGAGGCAGCCTCAGTGTAACCTAAACTAAACTTGCTCATTCAAATGTCTAACCTACGAATGAAACAATCTAATGGTTCCCCGTCAATGACTTTACTTAGTAATTTGTTCTTCACGAACCAGTATTTACCCAGGTCAGAATATATATTCAGAATATATATTTTTCCAATTTATATCATTTGTGTCAAGTTATATTTTACTATTCTTTTTTATCCGTTTAAATATTTCAGTATTTCACCCGTTATTCCTCGCCTTTATAAAATGTAGAAGTTAAACACTTTGTCCTCTGTGTGGAGAATAAGTCACAATAAGGGGCTAAAAATTAGACACCAACCCACACATATTAGAGGAACGGAAATTTGCTTTGTCGGAGATTCGTAATTACCGGAATTAACATTTTATGTACTCTACACGTTCAGCAGAATTTATGGGCATTTATAGCATAGTGACTAAAACTGCACTGTGTGCAGTTTTATACGGGTCCTACAGTTTTATACAGATATACGGGTCCTAACAAGAGCAAGACAACGCTGGAAAACAACCTAAGGAACTCCACTGCGACACTTCTTTGAAATAAATTCCAGAAACCAGTTTCAAGTATTTTGATAATTTGAAAGAATCTAGGAACATAAGAATTAGAGAAACTGCAGTAGACTGGAAGACGAGTGCTGTGGTGAGCCTGCAGTTCACTCGAAAGCGAAATCAACGAAGAGCAACGAAGTGAAGGTCCTTTAAAGTGCTCAGAGAGTAAAGGAGGCACCTAAGCGAATTTTGGTTGTGGGAGATTTCCAGGTGAGGTATTTAGACAGAACGTTTTGTGATAGAGATAGGGGGGACAGGTTAAGGGTTTGGTATCCGGGAGCTGGAATTGGTGATATTATAAGCAACATGAATGATATTATGGCTGGAAATGGGAACAATCCCATTACTTGTATTAGCGCAGGAGGAAATGATGTTGGTCGACTTAGGAGTGAGGAACTTATTCAGAGGTATAAAACAGCCATAGAATTAGTTAGGGGTAAGGGAAGAATCCCGATCATATGGGGCATTCTTCCAAGAAAGGGAGTTGGAAATGAATGGTTGTCAAGAGTACTTTGTGTCCATTGCCGGCTGGAAAGATGTTGCAAATCAAATGCAATATCTTTCATAGACAACCGGGAACACTTCTATGGAAGAAGTGAAATGTATGCTCGTGATGGGTGGCATCTATCGAGGGCTGGGGTTGCTGCTGTTGCGAACTCGTTGGAACCAGTGGTTGGAGGCGTTTTTTTGGGTTTAAACTGTTAGTAGATAGTGGTATGGGAATTGATAGGGAAGAAGGAGGTAATAAAAGTATGTGTCTGTGGGAGAAAAAAATTGGCAAAATGACCAGGGAAAGAGAAGGGCCTCAAAATAACAATTTACTTAGGGAATATTACACTAACAGTAGAAGTCTACGAAACGAAATAAACGAATTAAATGCTCTTGTCAGTACAGAAAAAATAGATATTATTGCACTTACCGAAACGTGGATGAATGTAGAAAATAGAGAACTATTACCTGAATATCAAATGAATAGATTTAAACTATTTCACACAGATAGATATATTAGACGAGGAGGGGGAGTAGCCATATATGTTAGGGACAATTTGAAATGTAGTCTCAAAGAGGGAATCAAAATTGAGCCACACACAGAAACTATTTGGATAGAATTAAACGAAAAAGCAAATAATCTTATAATAGGAGTTATATATAGGCCACCAAATTTTGACAGAATTGGAGCAAAGCATCTATGGGATGAAATATCTAGAGCATCTAGGTCTAAAAGTATTTGTGTCATGGGTGACTTTAATTTTAGTGGAATAAACTGGATTAACTGAACAGGGAATAACGAAGCAGAAGATTTTCTAGAATTAATTGACGATTGCTTTCTTACGCAACACATTAAGGAACCAACGCAGGAAAATAATATTTTAAATTTAGTGCTAACTAACAGGGAAACACAGATTAATGACATCGAAATTAGGAGTGAACTAGGGAACAGTGATCACAAAGAAATCAGATTTAGCATAGAGTGGAATAGATCTGCAGGAGAAAATTCTGTTAAAATGCCAGATTTTCGTAAAGCTAATTTTAATATCCTAAGAAATTTTGGGGAGCAAATAGATTGGAAAGTCTTGGGCATACGGGGTGGGCCGGTCTTGGAGCAAGACGCGAACAGAGCGATGTGTGATGTAGTGGAGGATGTCGATTTGGATTCAAAATATAACTTATTTACAAATATTCTAAGCAACGCACAAGGAAGTAGTATACCTTACAAATTGAAAAGATCAAATACAAATGACCCAAAATGCAAATCAAAGGATCTGTAAAACCTTATAGGTAGATAGAGAGCTTGGTACAAAAGAATTAAGAATGGTGAAGTCAGTTTAGAATAAGAATTCGCACAACTGGTTAGAAATGTTAAAAAAGAGATAAGGAGAGCAAAAAGAAACTATGAAGTTCGTATAGTAGGCCAAGCAAAGACAAATCAAAATGATTTTTTTCGGTTATATCGAACAAAGGTTAGTGAAAGGATAGGTCCATTAAAACCCGATATAGGTCAGATAACGGATAATGACGAAGAGATGAGTAGTATTTTTAATAAATATTTTATCTCTGTATTTACTAATGAAGAACTTAACTCTATGCCTTCAGTCGAACAAGTCTATGTGGGTGGGGACGAGGACAGGTTGACTAGTCTAACAGTTATCAGGGATGATATTATTAAACAAATAGTAAAACTCAAACCAAATAAATCCCCAGGGCCGGATGAAGTGTTTGCCAGGGTGCTTAACGAATGCAAAGAGGAGCTTTGCGATCCATTGTCTACCATATGCCTATCCATATGCCTATCTATCCATTGTCTATCCATAAATCACTAGAGTCAGGCAGAGTGCCTGAGTCGTAGAAGGTTGCTAATGTGGTACAAATTTTTAAGAATTGGTAAGAATTTTAAATAAGAATTAAATAAAAAAAATAACAATTTTAAGAATTTTAATTAAGATAGATCACGTGCATCAAACTATTGGCCAATTAGCCTAACGTCTATTGTGGGAAAGTTACTTGAATCGATAATTGCAAATACCATTCATTTTCATTTCAAAACATAAATTAATAAACGAGTCACAACATGCTTTTACAAATGGCCATTCATATTTCACAAATTTGCTATCTTTTTATTCCAGCGTAGTTGAATTAGTTGATAGTGGTAAGGTTTGCGATGTTGTGTACCTTGACTTTAGCAAAGCTTTTGATACAATGCCACAAGAAAGACTGATTAAAAAGATAGAGGCTCATGGTATTGGGGTGCTATATTAAGATGGATTAGGGCATGGCTATACCAAAGGAAATAGAGAGTCAGTACAAACGGGGTTTAAGTCAGAGTGGGAAAATGTTGTAAGTGGAGTGCCTCAAGGCTCTGACTTGGGACCTCTGTTGTATATAATATATATAAATGATTTAGATTCAGGTTTGAGTAGCAACATTTGCAAATTTGCCGATGATACAAAAATCGGTACTGAAATTAACACGGAAGAAGACTCACCATCACTTCAAGTTGATCTAAATAGGGTTTTGAAATGGTCAAAAGATTAACAGATGCAGTTTAATGCTGATAAATGTAAAGTTCTGAGGCTAGGTAATGATGATAGAGTTACAAGATACGAGCTAGATGGTGTTGAGATTGTGAAATCGGATTGCAAAAGGGATCTGGGAGTTATGATTAGTAAGAATTTAAAACAAAAGAATCAATGCATGAATGTTCATAATAAGGCAAATAGGACACTCGGATTTATTAATCGAAGCGTTAGTAACAAGACACCTGGTGTGGTTCTTCAGCTATATCTTGCTCTGGTTATGCCCCATTTAGATTATGCAGTTCAGTTTTGGTCGCCATACTATAGAATGGATATAAATTCACTTGAACGTGTCCAGCGTAGGATGACAAAGTTAATTCCCCAAATTAGAAATCTTTCATATGAAGAAAGATTAATAAAGCTTAAATTGCATTCACTGGAAAGGCGAAGAGTTAGGGGTGACATGATAGAAGTTTACAAGTGGATGAATGGACATAACAAAGGGGATATTAATAAGGTATTAAAAGTATTAAACACAAGACAGAACACGAAACAATGGGTATAAATTGGATAAGTTTAGATTTAGGAAAGACTTGGGTAAATACTGGTTCGGTAACAGGGTTCTGGATTTGTGGAACCAATTACTGCGTAACGTGGTGGAGGTGGGATCCCTCGATTGTTTCAAGCGAGGGTTGGACATGTATATGAGTGGAATTGGGTGGTTATAAATAGGAGCTGCCTCATATGGGCCAATAGGCCTTCTGCAGTTACCTTTGTTCTTATGTTCTTAAATTGAAATGGCATATCTGTTGGAATCATATGAATGCGAGGAATGAGGACATCTTCCCCTTTGAAACGTCCTGTCAAGATTGTTGCTTCTACGACGTCGCTGATAATTTTTTTCACTGCAAGGTGCGTGGCGTTGCAAAGTTTTGGCTGATTGATATTTTTAAAGATAATAATTGGCAAGCCGATTTTCAATTGCCGTATGTGTGATGGTCCGGCAATTGGTACGATCAACCCTGGCAGATCCAGTGAATTAAAAAATTCTGTTGGATAATTAACCGCTTCCACAACAGTGTCGATGGACTTGTATGTGACTGCCTCGCTTTGAATGTTAGACTGAATAATATTGTTAAGGTCGTAGACGTTTTGTTCTTGGCCACTAGAATAGCTCGTTCACTCAGCCAATCGTGATTCTTATAATTGGTTTGAATATTGGGAAATACTTTTTCAACCAGTTCTTCTTTTGACGTCTCTAAATTGCAGAAGTTAAGAGGCAATGAAATTCGTCCTGAGGTCAGAACAACCGGCACGTTTACGTTCCCTATTTCCAGAAATTGATGTGAGAATATTTCAGCTGATGGATCGTTTTGCAGAAGCAACATAACTACACGCATATTTGTAGTTAATTTAAATGTCTTTACGTGGCGCCACAAAGTAGAGTATTTCAGGCAAGCATTTATTTCGTCCGCTGATGTCAATCGAGGAATTACAAGTAATATTTGCCTGAAATCTACTGCAAGCAATATTAATGCGTTCCCAAATGGTCTGATGTTTCTACGCAAATCTTGTAATGATCGATCAAGAGCCTCGAGAGATTTATTCTGGGGCATTGTGCATTCATCCCAAACAATAAGTTTGCATTTTTGCAATACTTTTCCATGCCGGATGCTTTAAAAATGTTGCAAGTGGGAGTTTCAATGAATTCCATGTTCAATGGCGATTTCAAAGCCGAAGTAGCAGTTCTTCCACCTGGTATCAATGTCGCAGCAATTCAGGATGATGCAAGAGCTAATGTTATGCCATTTTGGGATCGAAATGCTGCCAGAATCAATTTAATTAGGAAGGTTTTACCAGTTCCTCCTGGCGCATATAAGATTTCTCCAAGACCATTATTGACAGTTTGAATTATTTAATTGTTAATGCCTTTTCACACAAGCGTAAGCCTAGGAATATTTGATTAAACATACGACAATAGATCACCCATGTTGTAATTGTGTTCACAACGCAATTTTACATGAAACGAAGCAGCAGCAGATTGAATCGGTGATGGCATTTCCAGTTGATTGAGAAATTTATTCGCGATTTCTAAGCACAAGTCTTCAATCACTATCAACGCTTCGTTGTAGATTTTTGCTGTAAAATCCATGTTCATATTTGAATTTTCCTTGCTAATTCGACGGATAATATCTTCAGCCAAGTGCGATTTATATATCTCCCATAACTCTGTTACAGATAACAGAGAGCCGGTGGCCTATATGATTGCAAACAATGCACGAATTTGATTTGGATGTGACATATTGGACGCGTCATTAATGCATACATCCCAGTGTCAGTCGTTCTCTAATAAATTCAGAGCTTAACATGCACTATGGGAAGTGGCATGTGTTACGCCGTTGACAAATCTCAGTTGCTGGAAAGACGTTGGACCAGCACATTTACCAACAGAATGCGAAGAAAGAAGCATTCATCCTGATTAGGATGCACGGTGTACAGTCTGCCTATCGTAGTTTATTTGAATATGCCAGTTAGCCATCGAATCGCTCTCCTCGTTTGCGTTGTTCAAATCATTTTCTACTGGCATTCCATGTGTAGTACGTAGGCACTTCCGAATATAGCATTGTTTTCGCAAACACGTCATTTTGACATAACGTGAAGAAAGCAGTTAACGCTGTAGCCAGTGGATTCACAGCTGTTTGTTGCACATTTGCAGCTGTGAAATAACGTGTTATACATTTTCGTGTTTTAAAAAAAAAAAAATACTAACGAAATATTTCAATTCAAACGCAGATCAATCGACACAGCTCAATTTTACCACCAATTGCATGAAAATAATAAGAACAGATAAAAAACG
>WNGS01162039.1:13030-30106 GCA_020271785.1 Procambarus virginalis
CTACACACTCTGGTCCACTACTACACTCTGGTCCACTACTAACACTCTGGTCCACTACTACACTCTGGCCACTACTACACACTCTGGTCCACTACTACACACTCTGGCCCACTACTACACTCTGGTCCACTACTACACACTCTGGTCCACTACTACACTCTGGTCCACTACTACACACTCTGGTCCACTACTACACTCTGGTCCACTACTACACACTCTGGTCCACTACTACACACTCTGGCCCACTACTACACACTCTGGTCCACTACTACACACTCTGGCCACTACTACACTCTGGTCCACTACTACACACTCTGGTCCACTACTACACACTCTGGTCCTACTACACACTCTGGTCCACTACTACACACTCTGGTCCACTACTACACACTCTGGTCCACTACTACACACTCTGGTCCACTACTACACACTCTGGTCCACTACTACACACTCTGGTTCACTACTACACACTCTGGTCCACTACTACACACTCTGGTCCACTACTACACACTCTGGTCCACTACTACACACTCTGGCCCACTACTACACTCTGGTCCACTACTACACACTCTGGTCCACTACTACACACTCTGGTCCACTACTACACTCTGGTCCACTACTACACACTCTGGTCCACTACTACACTCTGGTCCACTACTACACACTCTGGTCCACTACTACACTCTGGTCCACTACTACACACTCTGGTTCCTACTACACTTGGTCCACTACTACACACTCTGGCCCACTACTACACACTCTGGCCCACTACTACACTCTGGTCCACTACTACACACTCTGGCCCACTACTACACACTCTGGCCACTACTACACACTCTGGTCCACTACTACACACTCTGGTCCACTACTACACACTCTGGTCCACTACTACACACTCTGCCCCACTACTACACACTCTGGCCCACTACTACACACTCTGGTCCACTACTACACACTCTGCCCACTACTACACACTCTGGCCCACTACTACACACTCTGGTCCACTACTACACACTCTGGCCCACTACTACACACTCTGCCCACTACTACACACTCTGGTCCACTACTACACTCTGGCCCACTACTACACACTCTGGCCCACTACTACACACTCTGGCCCACTACTACACACTCTGGTCCACTACTACACACTCTGGTCCACTACTACACACTCTGGCCCACTACTACACACTCTGGTCCACTACTACACACTCTGGCCCACTACTACACACTCTGCCCACTACTACACACTCTGGTCCACTACTACACACTCTGGTCCACTACTACACACTCTGGTCCACTACTACACACTCTGCCCACTACTACACACTCTGGTCCACTACTACACACTCTGGTCCACTACTACACACTCTGGTCCACTACTACACACTCTGCCCACTACTACACACTCTGGCCCACTACTACACACTCTGGTCCACTACTACACACTCTGGTCCACTACTACACACTCTGGTCCACTACTACACACTCTGGTCCACTACTACACACTCTGGTCCACTACTACACTCTGGTCCACTACTACACTCTGGTCCACTACTACACTCTGGTCCACTACTACACACTCTGGTCCACTACTACACTCTGGTCCACTACTACACACTCTGGCCCACTACTACACACTCTGGTCCACTACTACACTCTGGTCCACTACTACACACTCTGGTCCACTACTACACACTCTGGCCCACTACTACACTCTGGTCCACTACTACACACTCTGGTCCACTACTACACTCTGGTCCACTACTACACACTCTGGTCCACTACTACACTCTGGTCCACTACTACACACTCTGGTCCACTACTACACACTCTGGTCCACTACTACACACTCTGGTCCACTACTACACTCTGGTCCACTACTACACTCTGGTCCACTACTACACACTCTGGTCCACTACTACACACTCTGGCCCACTACTACACACTCTGGTCCACTACTACACTCTGGTCCACTACTACACACTCTGGTCCACTACTACACACTCTGGCCCACTACTACACTCTGGTCCACTACTACACACTCTGGTCCACTACTACACTCTGGTCCACTACTACACTCTGGTCCACTACTACACTCTGGTCCACTACTACACTCTGGTCCACTACTACACACTCTGGTCCACTACTACACTCTGGTCCACTACTACACACTCTGGCCCACTACTACACTCTGGCCCACTACTACACACTGGTCCACTACTACACACTCTGGTCCACTACTACACACTCTGGTCCACTACTACACACTCTGGTCCACTACTACACTCTGGTCCACTACTACACACTGGTCCACTACTACACACTCTGGTCCACTACTACACACTCTGGTCCACTACTACACACTCTGGCCCACTACTACACACTCTGGTCCACTACTACACACTCTGGTCCACTACTACACACTCTGGTCCACTACTACACACTCTGGTCCACTACTACACACTCTGGTCCACTACTACACACTCTGGTCCACTACTACACACTCTGGTCCACTACTACACTCTGGCCCACTACTACACACTCTGGTCCACTACTACACACTCTGGTCCACTACTACACACTCTGGTCCACTACTACACACTCTGGTCCACTACTACACACTCTGGTCCACTACTACACACTCTGGCCCACTACTACACACTCTGGTCCACTACTACACACTCTGGTCCACTACTACACACTCTGGTCCACTACTACACACTCTGGTCCACTACTACACACTCTGGCCCACTACTACACACTCTGGCCCACTACTACACACTCTGGTCCACTACTACACACTCTGGCCCACTACTACACACTCTGGTCCACTACTACACACTCTGGTCCACTACTACACACTCTGGTCCACTACTACACACTCTGGTCCACTACTACACACTCTGGTCCACTACTACACACTCTGGCCCACTACTACACACTCTGGTCCACTACTACACACTCTGGCCCACTACTACCCTCTGGTCCACTACTACACACTCTGGCCCACTACTACACACTCTGGTCCACTACTACACACTCTGGTCCACTACTACACACTCTGGTCCACTACTACACACTCTGGCCCACTACTACACACTCTGGTCCACTACTACACACTCTGGTCCACTACTACACTCTGGTCCACTACTACACACTCTGGCCCACTACTACACACTCTGGTCCACTACTACACTCTGGTCCACTACTACACTCTGGTCCACTACTACACACTCTGGTCCACTACTACACACTCTGGTCCACTACTACACACTCTGGCCCTACTACACACTCTGGTCCACTACTACACACTCTGGCCCACTACTACACACTCTGGCCCACTACTACACACTCTGGTCCACTACTACACACTCTGGTCCACTACTACACTCTGGTCCACTACTACACACTCTGGCCCACTACTACACACTCTGGCCCACTACTACACTCTCTGTCCACTACTACACACTCTGGTCCACTACTACACACTCTGGCCCACTACTACACTCTGGCCCACTACTACACACTCTGGTCCACTACTACACACTCTGGTCCACTACTACACACTCTGGTCCACTACTACACACTCTGGTCCACTACTACACACTCTGGTCCACTACTACACACTCTGGCCCACTACTACACTCTGGTCCACTACTACACACTCTGGCCCACTACTACACACTCTGGTCCACTACTACACACTCTGGTCCACTACTACACACTCTGGTCCACTACTACACACTCTGGCCCACTACTACACACTCTGGTCCACTACTACACACTCTGGTCCACTACTACACTCTGGTCCACTACTACACACTCTGGTCCACTACTACACACTCTGGTCCACTACTACACTCTGGTCCACTACTACACACTCTGGCCCACTACTACACACTCTGGCCCACTACTACACACTCTGGTCCACTACTACACACTCTGGTCCACTACTACACACTCTGGCCCACTACTACACACTCTGGTCCACTACTACACACTCTGGCCCACTACTACACACTCTGGTCCACTACTACACTCTGGTCCACTACTACACACTCTGGCCCACTACTACACACTCTGGCCCACTACTACACACTCTGGTCCACTACTACACTCTGGCCCACTACTACACACACTCTGGTCCACTACTACACACTCTGGCCCACTACTACACACTCTGGTCCACTACTACACTCTGGTCCACTACTACACACTCTGGCCCACTACTACACACTCTGGTCCACTACTACACTCTGGCCCACTACTACACACTCTGGTCCACTACTACACACTCTGGTCCACTACTACACACTCTGGCCCACTACTACACACTCTGGTCCACTACTACACACTCTGGTCCACTACTACACACTCTGGTCCACTACTACACACTCTGGTCCACTACTACACACTCTGGTCCACTACTACACACTCTGGCCACTACTACACACACACTCTGGTCCACTACTACACACTCTGGTCCACTACTACACACTCTGGTCCACTACTACACACTCTGGTCCACTACTACACACTCTGGCCCACTACTACACACTCTGGCCCACTACTACACACTCTGGTCCACTACTACACACTCTGGCCCACTACTACACACTCTGCTCCACTACTACACACCTCTGGTCCACTACTACACTCTCTGGTCCACTACTACACACTCTGGTCCACTACTACACACTCTGGTCCACTACTACACACTCTGGCCCATTACTACACAATCTGGTCCACTACTACACACTCTGGCCCACTACTACCCTCTGTCCACTACTACACACTCTGGCCCACTACTACACACTCTGGCCCACTACTACACACTCTGGTCCACTACTGCACACTCTGGTCCACTACTGCACACTCTGGCCCACTACTACACACTCTGGTCCACTACTGCACACTCTGGTCCACTACTGCACTGTCTGGTCCACTACTACACACTCTGGCCCACTACTGCACACTCTGGGCCACTACGACACTCTGGTCCACTACTACACTCTGGTCCACTACTACACACTCTGGTCCACTACTACACACTCTGGTCCACTACTACACACTCTGGCCCACTACTGCACACTCTGGTCCACTACTACACACTCTGGCCCACTACTACACACTCTGGCCCACTTCTACACACTCTGGTCCACTACTACGCACTCTGGTCCACTACTAAACTCTGGTCCACTACTACACACTCTGGCCCACTACTACACACTCTGGCCCACTACTACACTCTCCTGTCCACTACAACACACTCTGGTCCACTACTACACACTCTGGCCCACTACTACACTCTGGCCCACTACTACACACTCTGGTCCACTACTACACACTCTGGTCCACTACTACACACTCTGGTCCACTACTACACACTCTGGCCCACTACTGCACACTCTGGTCCACTACTACACACTCTGGCCCGCTACTAAACTCTGGTCCACTACTACACACTCTGGCCCACTACTACGCACTCTGGTCCACTACTAAACTCTGGTCCACTACTACACACTCTGGTCCACTACTACACACTCTGGCCCACTACTGCACACTCTGGTCCGCTACTACACACTCTGGTCCACTACTAAACTCTGGTCCACTACTACACACTCTGGTCCACTACTACGCACTCTGGTCCACTACTAAACTCTGGTCCCCTACTACACACTCTGGCCCACTACTACACACTCTGGCCCACTACTACACACTCTGGTCCACTACTACACACTCTGGTCCACTACTACACACTCTGGCCCACTGCTACACACTCTAGTCCAATACTACACACTCTGGCCCACTACTACGCACTCTGGTCTACTAGTACACTCTGGTCCACTTCTACACACTCTGGTCCACTACTACACTCTGGCCCACTGCTACACACTCTAGTCCACTACTACACACTCTGGCCCACTACTACACACTCTGGTCTACTAGTACACTCTGGTCCACTTCTACACACTCTGGCCCACTACTACACACTCTGGTCCACTATACACTCTGGTCCACTTCTACACACTCTGGCCCACTACTACACACTCTGGCCCACTACTACACACTCTGGTCCACTAGTACACTCTGGTCCACTTCTACACACTCTGGCCCACTACTACACACTCTGGTCCACTACTACACACTCTGGTCCACTACTACACACTCAGGTCCACTACTACACACTCTGGTCCACTACTACACACTCAGGTCCACTACTACACTCTGGGCCACTACTACACTCTGGTCCACTACTACACTCTGGTCCACTACTACACACTCTGGTCCACTACTACACACTCTGGTCCACTACTACACACTCTGGTCTACTACTACACTCTGGTCCACTACTACACACTCTGGTCCACTAATACACTCTGGTCCACTATACACACTCTGGTCTACTACTACACACTCTGGTCCACTACTACACACTCTGGTCCACTACTACACACTCTGGTCCACTACTGCATACTCTGGTCCACTACTGCACTCTGGCCCACTACTACACACTCTGGTCCACTACTACACACTCTGGTCCACTACTACACACTCTGGTCTATTACTACACACTCTGGTCCACTACTACACACTCTCGTCCACTACTGCATACTCTGGTCCACTACTGCATACTCTGGTCCACTACTACACACTCTGGCCCACTACTACACACTCTGGTCCACTACTACACACTCTGGTCCACTACTACACACTCTGGTCCACTACTGCATACTCTGGCCCACTACTACACACTCTGGCCCACTAGTACACTCTCCTGTCCACTACTGCATACTCTGGTCCACTACTGCATACTCTGGTCCACTACTGCATACTCTGGTCCACTACTGCATACTCTGGCCCACTACTACACACTCTGGTCCTCTACTACACACTCTGGCCCACTAGTACACTCTCCTGTCCACTACTGCATACTCTGGTCCACTACTGCATACTCTGGTCCACTACTGCATACTCTGGTCCACTACTGCATACTCTGGTCCACTACTGCATACTCCGCCCACTACTACACACTCTGGTCCACTACTACACACTCTGGCCCACTACTACACACTCTGGTCCACTACTACACACTCTGGCCCACTACTACACACTCTGGCCCACTACTACACACTCGGTCCACTACTGCATACTCTGGTCCACTACTACACTCTCCTGTCCACTGCTGCATACTCTGGTCCACTACTGCACACTCTGGTCCACTACTACACACTCTGGTCCACTTCTACACACTCTGTGTAGGACCGTGCGGGTTCGCGGGTTAGGGGACAGACGTGTCGTCGTCGCGCTCCGTGAAAACACTGGATTAAACGGGATTTTTAGGATTACAACTATGGATTACGGCCACAGTGATCCCCAGTGCATAGTGACCCGTAGGAAAGTTGAATACAGAAATTAAAAATGGAACTTTGAGTTAAATACAGAATAAACGTGTCCCACGTGGTGAGCCAGTGCCACCAGGCTCATGTGTACAGGCAAAAGCGATATATATCAAATATAGCGAGCAGTGATACGGTGAACAGTGAAGTGGAACGTGTAACATAACATATAAATAGTGAATAGTGTTAGAGAATTGTTCATAGAAAAAGTATAAATGTAAAGTTGTGGAGGAGCATCACACTTGTGTTTACACCACAACCCGAGGCCTACACAGGTAAGGGACGTCCCTCAGTAACAGTATACTCCCTCAGTGATAAATACCAGCAATATATACTGTAATACGGGCAAGTAGGTTTAGGAACTAGTAATAGAGTAAGTTAATAACATTGTAAGCCGGAAGAAAGCAGAAATTCCCTTAGGAAAATACAGGCAAATAATCAGTGTAGAATCAAGTAACTGGCAACCGGTGACATCCTGCCCCCGACCTGGACAACAACGGTCAACTAGACGGTCCCAAGAGGACCATATTTCTCACAAGGCGATAAGTACCCCACATAAACTTTACAAATAAACATATGTAATATTAAAAATATACTGTAGANACAGGCAGGCAGAAACGTGGCAGGAGTTACGGATGGAGAGGGGAAATGCCCGAGACTGGACTACATTTCGTCATCAAGCCCACACATACTACACCCCCAACTACACAGAGACTACCACACTCCCAATATCACTTCCAAAACTGGACAAACCATTGCCACAACAACACACCCTGGGTCAGGGTAGAGAGGAGGGAGAACCACCAAAACCTTCCAGAAGTGACACACAATATGGACAATCATTCATTTTTGCAAACATTCAAGGTCTAAAGCCAAAGTCAAGAAATAAAGTCAAGTTCATAAATGGTCTCCTATTAGAGTCAAACTCCATATTTGGGGCATTCACGGAAACTCATACAAAAGATTACATGGATGGTGAAATCTGGATTCCAAATTATAATTTATACAGATGTGATAGAAAAACTAGGTCAAATGGGGGAGTAGGTCTGTATATTAAAGAGGACCTGGTATGCACAGAACTACTAAACTCAACTAATGAGGTGGTAGAGGTACTTGGAATTAAGGTAGAGAAACTAAACCTAATTATTATTTTAATATATAAACCGCCAGATACAACGGTTGAGGAATTCACAGAGCAGATGCACAAAATAGAGAACATACTTGATGACCTAGCAAACCCAGCTCCAGATATTATCTTCCTTGGAGATTTCAATTTACCGAGTCTAAGATGGAGAATGGCAAACACAAATATCATAGCAGGGAATGACCGGGAAATAACCAGCCACAGGTCAGAGAACTTTTGAGATTCTGTGACAAATTCTCGCTCAATCAACAGATTACAGAACCAACTAGGAACGAAAACACACTAGACTTGTTATTCACAAACAATGATGAACTAATCAGAGACATAACAATCTCAGATACTTCATACTCAGACCATAAGCTCATTGAAGTGCGAACTAGCATAAATAACGGTAGTAGATCTAAGAGACCCAACAAGCGAGAAGGAATATTCAATCAATTCAATTTCAACAATAAGAGGATTGACTGGGAAAAAATAAATGTGGACCTTTCAACCATTCAATGGGAGACGGTCTTAAGCGACAAAACTCCCACACAGGGAATAGCTCAACTGACAGCTGAAGCTTACAAGGTCTGCTTGAAGCACGTGCCGGTGAGGAGGGG
The DNA here is from genome assembly GCA_020271785.1 of Procambarus virginalis. Lineage (NCBI taxonomy): Eukaryota > Metazoa > Arthropoda > Malacostraca > Decapoda > Cambaridae > Procambarus > Procambarus virginalis. Next base: position 22,180 of record WNGS01162039.1, read on the forward strand.
CAGAAAGAGGAACACTCTAGAAAGAGAACGCAGACGACTGTACAGGAGAAGGAAAAAAATTACGGAAATGCTTCGGCAGACACAACTATCACAAGCAAGGAAAATAAGCCTAAGCAGGGAGATCGAAGAAATCGAACAAACGTTGAAGCGATCATATGAGTCTGAGGAAATGGAATTGGAACAGAGAGCTATACAAGAGATAAGGAAAAATCCGAAATATTTTTTCACATACGCTAAATCAAAATCCAAAACCTCGACCAGTATTGGACCGTTAATTACAAATGAAGGTACGTACACAGAGGACAACAAAGAGATTAGTGAAATTCTAAGAAGCCAGTATGAGGCTATGTTTAGCACACCAATTAACAACATGAAAGTTGATGACCCAGACAGCTTCTTTATGAATGACATTCAAGCTGCAGATAATATAACGGATATTACCACAAACTCGGAAGACTTTGAAAGAGAAATTGACAATATGCCCATGCACTCAGCCCCTGGGCCTGACTCATGGAATTCAATATTCATAAAGAAATGTAAAGTACCAGTAGCGAGAGCACTCAGCGTAATATGGAGAAAGAGCCTGGATACAGGGGAGATACCAGCAGCACTTAAATCTGCAGATATAGCTCCGTTGCACAAGGGGGGGAGTAAAGCCTTGGCAAAAAATTATAGGCCAGTTGCACTAACATCACACATAATAAAAGTGTTTGAAAGAGTGATTAGGAATCAAATTTCTAGTTTTATGGAAAACAATGAATTGCACAATCCAGGACAACATGGATTTAGAGCGGGAAGATCCTGTCTGTCACAGTTACTCAACCACTATGACAAAATCACAGAAGCCCTAGAAGAAAAGCAAAATGCAGATGTTGTATACACAGACTTTGCAAAGGCTTTCGACAAATGTGACCATGGGGTGATAGCTCACAAAATGAGGTCAATGGGAATAACTGGAAAAGTAGGACGCTGGATACTCAATTTCCTGTCGAACAGAACACAAAGAGTAACAGTCAATCAGATAAAATCGAGTCCAAGCGATGTTAAAAGCTCTGTACCTCAAGGTACAGTCCTTGCACCGCTACTGTTCCTTATTCTCATATCTGATATAGACAAAAATACACGTCACAGCTTCGTGTCATCCTTCGCAGATGACACAAAAATCAGCATGAAAATTACCTCTGCTGAAGACATTGAAAAACTACAAACAGATGTCAACAAAGTTTTCGATTGGGCAGCAGAAAATAATATGATGTTTAACAGTGATAAATTTCAGGTACTCAGGTACGGCAAAAATGAGGATCTGAAACATAATACAGGGTACAAAACACAATCAAATCTTCCCATAGTAGAAAAACAGCATGTCAAGGATTTGGGAATAATGATGTCCGACGATCTAACGTTTAGGGAGCATAACCAAGCAAATATCGCATCAGCCAGAAAAATGATCGGATGGATTACGAGAACTTTCAAATCCAGGGATCCCATCACAATGGTTGTACTCTTCAAGTCACTTGTGTTGTCCCGTCTCGAATACTGCTCAGTACTCACTTCCCCCTTCAGAGCAGGAGAGATTGCTGAAATAGAGGGAATACAGAGAACATATACGGCACGCATAGACGAGATAAAACACCTAAATTATTGGGATCGTCTCAAAGCTCTCCAAATGTACTCTCTAGAAAGGAGACGAGAGAGATACCAAATAATATACACGTGGAAAATACTGGAGGGCCAGGTCCCAAATCTACACAGTAAAATAACAACGTACTGGAGTGAACGATATGGAAGAAAATGCAAGATTGAACCAGTGAAGAGCAGAGGTGCCATAGGCACAATCAGAGAACACTGTATAAACATCAGAGGTCCGCGGTTGTTCAACGTCCTCCCAGCGACTATAAGAAATATTGCCGGAACAACCGTGGACATCTTCAAGAGAAAACTGGACTGTTTCCTAAGAGAAGTCCCGGATCAGCCGGGCTGTGGTGGGTATGTGGCTCTGCGGGCCGCTCCAAGCAACAGCCTGGTGGATCAAACTCTCACAAGTCGAGCCTGGCCTCGGGCCGGGCTTGGGGAGTAGAAGAACTCCCAGAACCCCATCAACCAGGTATCAACCAACCAGGTATCTGATCCACTACTACACACTCAGGCCCACTACTACACACTCTGGTCCACTACTACACACTCTGGTCCACTACTACACACTCAGGTCCACTACTACACACTCTGGTCCACTACTACACACTCAGGTCCACTACTACACACTCTGGTCCACTACTACACACTCTGGTCCACTACTACACTCTGGGCCACTACTACACTCTGGTCCACTACTACACTCTGGTCCACTACTACACACTCTGGTCCACTACTACACACTCTGGTCCACTACTACACACTCTGGTCCACTACTACACACTCTGGTCTACTACTACACACTCTGGTCCACTAGTACACACTCTGGTCCACTACTACACACTCTGGTCCACTACTACACACTCTGGTCCACTACTACACACTCTGGTCCACTACTACACACTCTGCCCACTACTACACACTCTGGCCCACTACTACACACTCTGGTCCACTACTACACACTCTGGTCCACTACTACACACTCTGGTCCACTACTACACACTCTGGTCCACTACTACACACTCTGGTCCACTACTACACACTCTGGTCTACTACTACACACTCTGGTCCACTACTACACACTCTGGTCCACTACTACACACTCTGGTCCACTACTACACACTCTGGTCCACTACTACACACTCTGGTCCACTACTACACACTCTGGTCTACTACTACACACTCTGGTCCACTACTACACACTCTGGTCCACTACTACACATTCTGCCCACTACTACACACTCTGGTCCACTACTACACACTCTGGTCTACTACTACACGCTCAGGCCCACTACTACACACTCTGGTCCACTACAACACTCTGGTCCACTACTACACACTCTGGTCCACTACTACACACTCTGGCCCACTACTAGACACTCTGGTCCACTACTACACTCTGGTCCACTACTACACACTCTGGTCCACTACTACACACTCTGGCCCACTACTAGACACTCTGGTCTACTACTACACACTCTGGCCCACTACTACACTCTCTGGTCCACTACTACACACTCTAGTCCACTACTACACACTCTGGTCCACTACTACACACTCTGGCCCACTACTACACACTTTGGTCCACTACTACACTTTGGTCCACTACTACACACTCTGGCCCACTACTACACACTCTGGTCCACTACTACACACTCTGCCCCACCACTACGCACTCTGGTCCACTACTACACACTCTGGTCCACTACTACACACTCTGGTCCACTACTACACACTCTGGTCCACTACTACACACTCTGGTCCACTACTACACACTCTGGTCCACTACTACACACTCTGCCCCACCACTACACACTCTGGTCCACTACTACACACTCTGGTCCACTACTACACACTCTGGTCCACTACTACACACTCTGGTCTACTACTACACACTCTGGTCCACTACTACACACTCTGGTCCACTACTACACACTCTGGTCCACTACTACACATTCTGCCCACTACTACACTCTGGTCCACTACTACACACTCTGGTCCACTACTACACACTCTGGCCCACTACTACACTTTGGTCCACTACTACACACTCTGGTCCACTACTACACTCTGGTCCACTACTACACACTCTGGTCCACTACTACACTCTGGTCCACTACTACACACTCTGGTCCACTACTACACACTCTGGCCCACTACTACACTCTGGTCCACTACTACACACTCTGGTCCACTACTACACTCTGGTCCACTACTACACACTCTGGTCCACTACTACACTCTGGTCCACTACTACACACTCTCGTCCACTACTACACACTCTGGTCCACTACTACACACTCTGGTCCACTACTACACACTCTGGTCCACTACTACACACTCTGGTCCACTACTACACACTCTGGCCCACTACTACACTCTGGTCCACTACTACACACTCTGGTTCACTACTTCACACTCTGGTCCACTACTACACACTCTGGTCCACTACTACACACTCTGGTCCACTACTACACACTCTGGTCCACTACTACACACTCTGGTCCACTACTACACACTCTGGTCCACTACTACACACTCTGGTTCACTACTACACACTCTGGTCCACTACTACACACTCTGGTCCACTACTACACACTCTGGTCCACTACTACACACTCTGGCCCACTACTACACTCTGGTCCACTAGTACACACTCTGGTCCACTACTACACACTCTGGTCCACTACTACACACTCTGGCCCACTACTACACACTCTGGTCCACTACTACACTCTGGTCCACTACTACACACTCTGGTCCACTACTACACTCTGGTCCACTACTACACACTCTGGTCCACTACTACACTCTGGTCCACTACTACACACTCTGGCCCACTACTACACACTCTGGCCCACTACTACACTCTGGTCCACTACTACACACTCTGGCCCACTACACACTCTGGTCCACTACTACACACTCTGGTCCACTACTACACACTCTGGTCCACTACTACACACTCTGGTCCACTACTACACACTCTGCCCACTACTACACACTCTGGCCCACTACTACACACTCTGGTCCACTACTACACACTCTGGTCCACTACTACACACTCTGGTCCACTACTACACACTCTGGTCCACTACTACACACTCTGGTCCACTACTACACACTCTGGTCCACTACTACACTCTGGTCCACTACTACACACTCTGGCCCACTACTACACACTCTGGCCCACTACTACACACTCTGGTCCACTACTACACACTCTGGTCCACTACTACACACTCTGGCCACTACTACACACTCTGGTCCACTACTACACACTCTGGCCCACTACTACACACTCTGGTCCACTACTACACACTCTGGTCCACTACTACACACTCTGCCCACTACTACACACTCTGGTCCACTACTACACACTCTGGTCCACTACTACACACTCTGGTCCACTACTACACACTCTGGCCACTACTACACACTCTGGTCCACTACTACACACTCTGGTCCACTACTACACACTCTGGCCCACTACTACACACTCTGGTCCACTACTACACACTCTGCCCACTACTACACACTCTGGTCCACTACTACACACTCTGGTCCACTACTACACACTCTGGTCCACTACTACACACTCTGGTCCACTACTACACACTCTGGTCCACTACTACACACTCTGGTCCACTACTACACACTCTGGTCCACTACTACACACTCTGCCACTACTACACACTCTGGCCCACTACTACACACTCTGGTCCACTACTACACACTCTGGTCCACTACTACACACTCTGGTCCACTACTACACACTCTGGTCCACTACTACACACTCTGGTCCACTACTACACACTCTGGTCCACTACTACACACTCTGGCACACTACTACACTCTGGTCCACTACTACACACTCTGGCCCACTACTACACACTCTGGTCCACTACTACACACTCTGGTCCACTACTACACACTCTGGCCCACTACTACACACTCTGGTCCACTACTACACACTCTGGTCCACTACTACACACTCTGGTCCACTACTACACACTCTGGTCCACTACTACACACTCTGGTCCACTACTACACACTCTGGTCCACTACTACACACTCTGGTCCACTACTACACACTCTGGTCCACTACTACACACTCTGGTCCACTACTACACACTCTGCCCACTACTACACACTCTGGTCCACTACTACACACTCTGGTCCACTACTACACACTCTGGTCCACTACTACACACTCTGGTCCACTACACACTCTGGTCCACTACTACACACTCTGGTCCACTACTACACACTCTGGCCCACTACTACACACTCTGGTCCACTACTACACTCTGGTCCACTACTACACACTCTGGTCCACTACTACACACTCTGGCCCACTACTACACACTCTGGTCCACTACTACACACTCTGGCCCACTACTACACACTCTGGTCCACTACTACACACTCTGGTCCACTACTACACACTCTGGTCCACTACTACACACTCTGGCCCACTACTACACACTCTGGTCCACTACTACACTCTGGTCCACTACTACACACTCTGGCCCACTACTACACACTCTGGTCCACTACTACACACTCTGGTCCACTACTACACACTCTGGTCCACTACTACACACTCTGGTCCACTACTACACACTCTGGTCCACTACTACACACTCTGGTCCACTACTACACACTCTGGTCCACTACTACACACTCTGGTCCACTACTACACACTCTGCCCACTACTACACACTCTGGTCCACTACTACACACTCTGGTCCACTACTACACACTCTGGTCCACTACTACACACTCTGGTCCACTACTACACACTCTGGTCCACTACTACACACTCTGGTCCACTACTACACACTCTGGTCCACTACTACACACTCTGGCCCACTACTACACTCTGGTCCACTACTACACACTCTGGTCCACTACTACACACTCTGGCCCACTACTACACTCTGGTCCACTACTACACACTCTGGTCCACTACTACACTCTGGTCCACTACTACACACTCTGGTCCACTACTACACTCTGGTCCACTACTACACACTCTGGTCCACTACTACACACTCTGGCCCACTACTACACTCTGGTCCACTACTACACACTCTGGTCCACTACTACACTCTGGTCCACTACTACACACTCTGGTCCACTACTACACTCTGGTCCACTACTACACACTCTGGTCCACTACTACACACTCTGGTCCACTACTACACACTCTGGTCCACTACTACACACTCTGGTCCACTACTACACACTCTGGTCCACTACTACACACTCTGGCCACTACTACACACTCTGGTCCACTACTACACACTCTGGTCACTACTACACACTCTGGTCCACTACTACACACTCTGGTCCACTACTACACACTCTGGTCCACTACTACACACTCTGGTCCACTACTACACACTCTGTCCACTACTACACACTCTGGTCCACTACTACACACTCTGGTCCACTACTACACACTCTGGTCCACTACTACACACTCTGGTCCACTACTACACACTCTGGTCCACTACTACACACTCTGGCCCACTACTACACTCTGTCCACTACTACACACTCTGGTCCACTACTACACACTCTGGTCCACTACTACACACTCTGCCCACTACTACACACTCTGGTCCACTACTACACTCTGGTCCACTACTACACACTCTGGTCCCACTACTACACTCTGTCCACTACTACACACTCTGGTCACTACTACACACTCTGGTCCACTACTACACACTCTGCCCACTACTACACACTCTGGCCCACTACTACACTCTGGTCCACTACTACACACTCTGGCCCACTACTACACACTCTGGCCCCTACTACACACTCTGGTCCACTACTACACACTCTGGTCCACTACTACACACTCTGGTCCACTACTACACACTCTGCCCACTACTACACACTCTGGTCCACTACTACCCTCTGGTCCACTACTACACACTCTGGTCCACTACTACACACTCTGGCCCACTACTACACACTCTGGCCCACTACTACACACTCTCAGCCCCACTACTACACACTCTGGTCCACTACTACACTCTGGCCCACTACTACACACTCTGGCCCACTACTACACACTCTGGCCCACTACTACACACTCTGGTCCACTACTACACACTCTGTCCACTACTACACACTCTGGCCACTACTACACACTCTGGTCCACTACTACACACTCTGGCCCACTACTACACACTCTGGTCCACTACTACACACTCTGGTCCACTACTACACACTCTGTCCCACTACTACACACTCTGGTCCACTAGTACACACTCTG
>WNGS01162040.1:18830-31244 GCA_020271785.1 Procambarus virginalis
AAAAGGAAGAATCCGTGGTTTAATAGGGAATGTATGAAAGCAAAGGAGCTGATCAAAAGGGCATGGAAGAACTTCTGTAATAACAGAACACCAGAAATTATCAGCTGTTTGATAATCACTTCTTTGTCACCCTGGCTTGCAGACTGATCTTTTAGGGTCTTGGCACATGTTGTGGTCGTGCTGGAACTTTGAGGTTTGTTGTCGAGGTGGGCCTTTGGGAAGGCACAGTTTTGTGCCTTCTTCCCCTGGCCGGCGTGGTGCTCTCTGCCCATTGGTCGGCGACTTGTACTTTTCTTCTAAAATGTATGTGTAATTACCTAAGTGTAATTACCTAAGTGTAGTTACAGGATGAGAGCTACGCTCGTGGTGTCCCGTCTTCCCAGCACTCTTTGTCATATAATGCTTTGAAACTACTGACGGTCTTGGCCTCCACCACCTTCTCCCCTAACTTGTTCCAACCGTCTACCACTCTGTTTGCGAAAGTGAATTTTCTTATATTTCTTCGGCATCTGTGTTTAGGTAGTTTATATCTATGACCTCTTGTTCTTAAAGTTCCAGGTCTCAGGAAATCTTCCCATCGATTTTATCAATTCCTGTTACTATTTTGTATGTAGTGATCATATCACCTCTTTTTCTTTTGTCTTCTAGTTTTGGTATATTTAATGCCTCTAACCTCTCCTCGTAGCTCTTGCCTACACACGTGTGTGTGTACGCATGTACATGTGTACGCTGTGTGTGTGTGTGTGCACATGTGTATACACATGTGTGTGTGTAACATACCTTGTGTATGTGTATATGTATATGTATGTGTGTATATACATAATGTGTATATGTATGTGTGTACTTTTTCTTTTGGAAGGGGTTCTGTTCCCTTCTCTGTTGATGGGGCGCTGGGGTAGCAGCTTGCTCTGTTGACTCTCGCATGGTCCCGCTGTTGGTGGGCGCTTTTGGTTGTCTTCCGGCCTCTGGTGGCGTTGGTGGACGGCTTCTTCCCCTTTGAGGGGGTTCAGAGCTGGCGGGGTGGGGTTCTTCCCCTGCGCTTCGTCATGTCATCTTAGTGGGTTCGTTGGACGTGGTCGATCCGCCCCATCCTTCTGGGTTTCCCGTCTGCTCTTTGCAGTCATGGGCCTTTCGCATCTGCGGTTCTTCTGGACTTATTCAGTCTGCGCCCTGGATTCAGTCCTCATTGGAGGAATGTTGTCTTCTGTCCGGCTTCTGTTGGGGCCTGGTGCCTGGATGGTGGCCCTGGACCTCCAGGTCACTTCTTGGTACGTTCCTCTCCAGTTTTCTGGGACTGGCACAGTTGGTGGTGGGGCTTCAGGCTTGCTGCTTTTGTTGCCTTCCCTATTTTGTAATTGGCACTTGGTGTATTTTTTGCATCTTTACCGGATCTTAGTGCCCTGTCTGAGTCTGCTTGAGATTTGGTGTCTGGCTTACTTCGACGACTGGCTGGTGTGGGCTCCCAGTCAGTCTGCTTGTCTACTCGCCAGGGGTGTGGTTCTTTCCAGATCGCCGGGTTTGGTTTCCTGGTGATCTGGAGGCCATTCCATCTGTTTCCATCCCGGGTTCGGACCTGGGCCTTGTTTAGGGCTATTGGGCCATTCATTGTCTTTCCCTCCAGAAGTGTTACTGCGGCTGTGGTCCCGTCTTCGGCTGTACATGAGGGGGTCCCGGGTTGCTCAGCGGTTGCTTGAGCAGTTGTGCGCGAGTCTGAACTTCGATGTGCTGGTCTGCCCGCGGGGTCGGGTTTGGCTTCGGCGTCTGTCTAGTTCCTTCAGGGACTCCCCTTCCGCCTCTTGCATTCGTTGGGTTCGTTCCTCCGGGGATCTTGTGTTGGTGCTGCATCACCAGCTTTCTCTTTGGGGTTTTCGGGGTTCCGTGCCTTGGCACCTCCCCGAGCCTTTGCTCGATGTGTTCACGGACGGGTCATCTCTCGGCTGGGGCTTTGTGACCAGTGCTCACCAGGTCGGCCGGGGATGGTGGAGTCTGTCCGTCCGTCGGGCTCACAGCACGGTTTGGGAGTTCGTGGCTATCTGGTTTGCGCTTCAGAGGGTTTGGGTCACTCGGTGCTCTACCATTCAGCTCTGTTCAGACTGTTCTCTGGCGGTTCTTGCCGGAACCACAGGGTTTCTCTTAGGTATTGACCTTTGGGGTTGGTTCCATAGTGGCTCGTTTGCTGGATTCTCGGGGTTTGGCTAACCGTGAGGTACATGTCCGGGGTGTGTCCTGCGTCCTGGCGGACAGCTGTCTCAGTTCATTCCTCTGTTTGCAGATTGGCCAGTCGTCGCCGACTCGCTTTGTTGGCTCTGTCGGATGTATGGACTCCTGGTCGTGGATGTCTTCGAGTCGGCGTGGTCTAGGCGTTGCCCATTTTATGTGGCGCCCTTACCCATCTGCGAGGCATTCACGGTGGATGCTTTTCGGCAGGACTGGTCGAGGTGGGGGTACCTGTTCCTCTTCTCCCGGTCCAGCTGTTGCTTCGAGTTCTGGCTCGGTTGCAGCCCATTCCCATGAGAGCAGTCCTTATGGTTCCTTGGTGGCCGGCCCAGCCTTATTTTCAGAGCTGCTTGATAGGTGTCTGAACCTGGGGCATTTTCGTGCGGCTCCGCTTCTTTCAGCAGGTCGAATCGGTCCTGTGCGTGACCTGTTCGGCCTTCTCCTCGGCTCTTTGCGTCTGGTATTTTGACGCGGGTATCACCATCTCTGTGGTGTTCAGGTGGCTTTGTTGATGGTGTCCCACCTGCGAGCTTCGTCTTGGCGACAGTATGACGTTTCGTACGCTTTCTCGGGTTTTGTTTCACCTACAGCCTGCTCATGCGTCGCCTGAGCCGTCCTGGTCCTTGATCAGGGTGCCTTCTTATCTTCTCCTCAGTTTGTGGTAGCCCCATCGGTTCAGGTTTCTGCTCTTTGGTACTGGTGGTAGATTTGTACGTGTGCGGCCTTTCTCCGTCCTGGTGACGGTCGAGACAGCTGCTTTCCGGAGGGGTTCTTGGGTTTTTGATGCTTGATTGGTTTGGCCAGGGGTGCGTCCTGTGTTGTCCGGTTGTGCTTTTTGCCGTTGCCTGCATACCGTGTCTGGGGATGCGCTGTGGTTGATCCGGTTCCCCTCGTTCCCTGTTTTCAGGGCTCGGGTCTCCCAGGTCGTCCGCAGAGTTTTTTATTCTTCCAGCCTGCGGTCTGTCTTTGCGCCCGTGCTGTTCAGACGTTTGCAGCTTTTGCTGCTGTGTTGGTGACGTCTAGGGCTCATTTCGGGCACAGGGATTTGAGGGTTGCACAGGTTCTTGGCCGCCCATTCTTATGCGCGTCTGCTCCTGTGCGTTCTTGTTGCCTTGGGTCGCAGGTTGCAACCTGTTGTCCCGGCTTCGCTTTGCAGAGTTTGTGGCGGCTGCCTCCCGGGTAGCCCTTTCTTTTCCTTCTCTTTGGGTATGAAGCTCCAGGGAGCCATAGGGGCTCCCCACAGAAAACCAGCGTTGAATGTAATGAAACGCCATTTTCTGGGTGAGCCCCAGAGGCTCCCTGGCAACCCTCCCTCCCACCAGTCGGCGGATTTTTTGCGTTGGTTGAAGCTTAGCTTCCGAACTGAAGCTTGGCAGCCGGCGCGGTAGGTCCAGGGCTCCCCACTCCCCCTCTTGGGGCGGGGAGGGTTGCGCGGACGATCGGCGCGGCAGTAAAGTGTGATGTTTGCTTGTTTGCTTGTTTCCTTGTGATTGTAGGGAGTTTCTACCTCTCTGTTCAGTTTTTTATTTTAGTTTTTTACCATGTGGGGTTTGTTTTGTTATGCCTCCCTTTCTGGGTGCCTAACCCCGGTCGATGGCAGATAAGGAAAACCCCAACCACAAAGGGGTTTTCCAGGGCCATTGCTCCCTGGCCCCTCTCTGAAGGGCCAAGCTCTGGCGCTCGTCCCTGGTAGTCTGAACTCCATAGCTAATGTCCCGGTCTAATATAACATACATTAGCTCGATAAGCTCCAGGGAGCCTCCGGGGCTCACCCAGAAAATGGCGTTTCATTACATTCAACGCTGGTTTTTGTCTTTCCGTCGCTTTCAGTTAAAGTTGTTTTGTTTTTTCTCTCATGGCTGTTTCAGGGCTGTCATCTAATGTCGTATAATGTCTCCTCGTGTAGTGCTGTGCTGGCAGAGCCGCTGTGGCTTGCTTTCGGTATTGATGTTCCTTCTGTTCGTTTCACAAGCTGTCTCGGGCGTTGTTTCATTCTGGCCTGCTCATCCACCGTCTAAGCTATCTTGGTCCTTGGACAGGGTGCTCTCGTATTTTGTCTTCCCCTCGCTTGCTTGTGGCCCCTTCGGTTTGGGATTGTTTTTCCATGGTTATTTTCCAGTTGGCATTGGCCTATGGAGATCTGGTCGGGTCGGGGAGTTTCATGCTCTCCTCTGATGTTGGCGTTTTCTCTTTAGATCGAAGTGGTTGGTTGTTCAGTCTCGTTCTTTCTGACGTAGACTGCATCTGCCATGTTCCAGAGGGGTTCTTGGGTTGTTGATGCTTGGTTGGTCTGGCCGTGGGTGCATCTTGTGTTATGTCCAGTTGTGACTCTCTGCCATTGCCTGCGTGCCTCAGCCTTTTTGGATGCGTTTTGGGTTGCCCAGCTTTCTTCTTCCCTGTTCTGGGGTTTGGGGTTCCGGGGTCATCCGCAGGGTCCTTCGGTGTTGCCGGTTGTATTGTATCGTGTTCAAGGTGCGTCATTCCGCCTCCCAGCTGCGTCCATTTTTCCTTATCTTTGTTAGGTAGCTTCAGGGAGCCAAAGGGACTCCCACCAGAAAATCGGCATTGAATGTAATGAAATGTCATTTTCTGGGTGAGTCCCGGAGGCTTGCCGGCAACCACCTTCCCTTCAGTTGGCGGTTTTCATGTGTTTTGACATCCAGCCTGAGAACTGGTACAGTAGTTGGATCGCCAGCGTGGTGGGTCTGGGGCTCCTGGGATGGAGGAGCTGTGCAGAAATGCGGTGCAGCCCTCGACCAGTATTGGACCATTAATTACAAATGAAGGTACGTACACAGAGGACGACAAAGAGATTAGTAAAATTCTAAGAAGCCAGTATGAGGCTATGTTTAGCACACCAATAAACAACATGAAAGTTGATGACCCAGACAGCTTCTTTATGAATGACATTCAAGCTGCAGATAATATAACGGATATTACCACAAACTCGGAAGATTTTGAAAGAGAAATTGACAATATGCCTATGCACTCAGCTCCGGGGCCTGACTCATGGAATTCAATATTCATAAAGAAATGTAAAGTACCAGTAGCGAGAGCACTCAGCGTAATATGGAGAAAGAGCCTGGATACAGGGGAGATACCAGCAGCACTTAAATCCGCAGATATAGCTCCGTTGCACAAGGGGGGGAGTAAAGCCTTGGCAAAAAATTATAGGCCAGTTGCACTAACATCACACATATTAAAAGTGTTTGAAAGAGTGATTAGGAATCAAATTTCTAGTTTTATGGAAAACAATGAATTGCACAACCCAGGACAACATGGATTTAGAGCGGGAAGATCCTGTCTGTCACAGTTACTCAACCACTATGACAAAATCACAGAAGCCCTAGAAGAAAAGCAAAATGCAGATGTTGTATACACAGACTTTGCAAAGGCGTTCGACAAATGTGACCATGGGGTGATAGCTCACAAAATGAGGTCAATGGGAATAACTGGAAAAGTAGGACGCTGGATACTCAATTTCCTGTCGAACAGAACACAAAGAGTAACAGTCAATCAGATAAAATCGAGTCCAAGCGATGTTAAAAGCTCTGTACCTCAAGGTACAGTCCTTGCACCACTACTGTTCCTTATTCTCATATCTGATATAGACAAAAATACACATCACAGCTTCGTGTCGTCCTTTGCAGATGACACAAAAATCAGCATGAAAATTACCTCTGCTGAAGACATTGAGAAACTACAAGCAGATGTCAACAAAGTTTTCGATTGGGCAGCAGAAAATAACATGATGTTTAACAGTGATAAATTTCAGGTACTCAGGTACGGCAAAAATGAGGATCTGAAACATAATACAGGGTACAAAACACAATCGAATCTTCCCATAGTAGAAAAACAGCATGTCAAGGATTTGGGAATAATGATGTCAGACGATCTAACGTTTAGGGAGCATAACCAAGCAAATATTGCGTCAGCCAGAAAAATGATCGGATGGATTACGAGAACTTTCAAATCCAGGGATCCCATCACAATGGTTGTACTCTTCAAGTCACTTGTGTTGTCCCGTCTCGAGTACTGCTCAGTACTCACTTCCCCCTTCAGAGCAGGAGAGATTGCTGAAATAGAGGGAATACAGAGAACATATACGGCACGCATAGACGAGATAAAGCACCTAAATTATTGGGATCGTCTCAAAGCTCTCCAAATGTACTCTCTAGAAAGGAGACGAGAGAGATACCAAATAATATACACATGGAAAATACTGGAGGGCCAGGTCCCAAATCTGCACAGTAAAATAACAACGTACTGGAGTGAACGATATGGAAGAAAGTGCAAGATTGATCCAGTGAAGGGCAGAGGTGCCATAGGCACAATCAGAGAGCACTGTATAAACATCAGAGGTCCGCGGTTGTTCAACGTCCTCCCAGCGACTATAAGAAATATTGCCGGAACAACCGTGGACATCTTCAAGAGAAAACTGGACTGTTTTCTAAGAGAAGTTCCGGACCAGCCGGGCTGTGGTGGGTATGTGGGCCTGTGGGCCGCTCCAAGCAACAGCCTGGTGGACCAAGCTCTCACAAGTCGAGCCTGGCCTCGGGCCGGGCTTGGGGAGTAGAAGAACTCTCAGAACCCCATCAACCAGGTATCAACCAGGCTCATGTGACATCATGCTCGTTTCGTCATTGTTTCATTTGGGGAGTTCTGTCTACTCGTTTTGTCTATTTTTTTCATTTTAACCAGAATTGTGGTTTGTTTTGAGGTACTTACCTTTCTGGGTGCCTGTCCCGGTCGATGGCAGATATAGAATGCTCCAAAATCACATGTGCATTTCTATAGGCCATTGCTCCTTGTGCCTCTCTGAGAGGGTCAGGTTCTGGCTCGGGGTCCAAGGTAGGCCTAGAACGCCATCCACACTGACTGATGCCAAAGTCTAGGGATATAAATATCAGCCTGGATAGCTCCGGGGAGCCTTTGGGGCTCACCCAGAAAATGGCGTTTCATTACATTTAACGCTGGTTTTATTTCATTCTATGCTGGGTTTTTTCTATCTTGAAGTTAATGTATAGTCTACTCTTGCTTCAGGTTCATTTTCCTCAATTACTCTCCTGTTTTTTCTCAAGATAACTACTCACGGCTCATCACTCCTGTCAAAATTTGCTTTTAGTCCAGGCCACCTTTGTGGTAGTCCAGGGCCGCTGTGGTAGTCCAGGGCCGCTGTGGTAGTCCAGGGCCGCTGTGGTAGTCCAGGGCCGCTGTGGTAGTCCAGGGCCGCTGTGGTAGTCCAGGGCCGCTGTGGTAGTCCAGGGCCGCTGTGGTAGTCCAGGGCCGCTGTGGTAGTCCAGGGCCGCTGTGGTAGTCCAGGGCCGCTGTGGTAGTCCAGGGCCGCTGTGGTAGTCCAGGGCCGCTGTGGTAGTCCAGGGCCGCTGTGGTAGTCCAGGGCCGCTGTGGTAGTCCAGGGCCGCTGTGGTAGTCCAGGGCCGCTGTGGTAGTCCAGGGCCGCTGTGGTAGTCCAGGGCCTCTGTGGTAGTCCAGGGCCTCTGTGGTAGTCCAGGGCCTCTGTGGTAGTCCAGGGCCGCTGTGGTAGTCCAGGGCCTCTGTGGTAGTCCAGGCCGCTGTGGTAGTCCAGGGCCGCTGTGGTAGTCCAGGGCCCCTGTGGTAGTCCAGGGCCTCTGTGGTAGTCCAGGCCCTCTGTGGTAGTCCAGGGCCGCTGTGGTAGTCCAGGGCCCTGTGGTAGTCCAGGGCCCTGTGGTAGTCCAGGGCCTCTGTGGTAGTCCAGGCCCTCTGTGGTAGTCCAGGCCGCTGTGGTAGTCCAGGGCCTCTGTGGTAGTCCAGGCCCTCTGTGGTAGTCCAGGGCCGCTGTAGTAGTCCAGGGCCCTGTGGTAGTCCAGGGCCCCTGTGGTAGTCCAGGGCCTCTGTGGTAGTCCAGGGCCTCTGTGGTAGTCCAGGGCCTCTGTGGTAGTCCAGGGCCCCTGTGGTAGTCCAGGCCCTCTGTGGTAGTCCAGGGCCGCTGTGGTAGTCCAGGGCCTCTGTGGTAGTCCAGGCCCTCTGTGGTAGTCCAGGGCCGCTGTAGTAGTCCAGGGCCCCTGTGGTAGTCCAGGGCCTCTGTGGTAGTCCAGGGCCGCTGTGGTAGTCCAGGGCCGCTGTGGTAGTCCAGGGCCTCTGTGGTAGTCCAGGGCCGCTGTGGTAGTCCAGGGCCTCTGTGGTAGTCCAGGGCCGCTGTGGTAGTCCAGGCCCCTGTGGTAGTCCAGGGCCTCTGTGGTAGTCCAGGGCCGCTGTGGTAGTCCAGGGCCTCTGTGGTAGTCCAGGGCCGCTGTGGTAGTCCAGGGCCGCTGTGGTAGTCCAGGGCCGCTGTGGTAGTCCAGGCCCTCTGTGGTAGTCCAGGGCCGCTGTGGTAGTCCAGGCCCTCTGTGGTAGTCCAGGCCCTCTGTGGTAGTCCAGGCCCTCTGTGGTAGTCCAGGCCCCCTGTGGTAGTCCAGGCCTCTGTGGTAGTCCAGGGCCCCTGTGGTAGTCCAGGCCCTCTGTGGTAGTCCAGGGCCTCTGTGGTAGTCCAGGGCCTCTGTGGTAGTCCAGGCCCTCTGTGGTAGTCCAGGCCCTCTGTGGTAGTCCAGGCCCTCTGTGGTAGTCCAGGGCCTCTGTGGTAGTCCAGGCCCTGTGGTAGTCCAGGGCTCTGTGGTAGTCCAGGCCTCTGTGGTAGTCCAGGGCTCTGTGGTAGTCCAGGCCTCTGTGGTAGTCCAGGGCTCTGTGGTAGTCCAGGCCTCTGTGGTAGTCCAGGGCCTCTGTGGTAGTCCAGGGCCCTGTGGTAGTCCAGGGCCTCTGTGGTAGTCCAGGCCTCTGTGGTAGTCCAGGGCCTCTGTGGTAGTCCAGGGCCTCTGTGGTAGTCCAGGGCTCTGTGGTAGTCCAGGCCTCTGTGGTAGTCCAGGGCCTCTGGTAGTCCAGGGCCTCTGTGGTAGTCCAGGGCCTCTGTGGTAGTCCAGGCCCTCTGTGGTAGTCCAGGGCCCTGTGGTAGTCCAGGCCTCTGTGGTAGTCCAGGCCCTCTGTGGTAGTCCAGGGCTCTGTGGTAGTCCAGGCCCTCTGTGGTAGTCCAGGGCCTCTGTGGTAGTCCAGGCCCTGTGGTAGTCCAGGCCCTCTGTGGTAGTCCAGGGCCTCTGGTAGTCCAGGGCCTCTGTGGTAGTCCAGGGCCTCTGTGGTAGTCCAGGGCCTCTGTGGTAGTCCAGGGCCTCTGTGGTAGTCCAGGCCCTCTGTGGTAGTCCAGGCCTCTGTGGTAGTCCAGGGCCCTCTGTGGTAGTCCAGGCCCTCTGTGGTAGTCCAGGGCCTCTGTGGTAGTCCAGGGCCTCGGTAGTCCAGGGCCTCTGTGGTAGTCCAGGGCTCTGTGGTAGTCCAGGGCCTCTGTGGTAGTCCAGGCCCTCTGTGGTAGTCCAGGCCCTCTGTGGTAGTCCAGGGCCCTGTGGTAGTCCAGGCCCTCTGGGTAGTCCAGGGCCTCTGTGGTAGTCCAGGCCTCTGTGGTAGTCCAGGGCCCTGTGGTAGTCCAGGCCCTCTGTGGTAGTCCAGGGCCTCTGTGGTAGTCCAGGGCCTCTGTGGTAGTCCAGGGCCTCTGTGGTAGTCCAGGCCCTCTGTGGTAGTCCAGGCCCTCTGTGGTAGTCCAGGCCCTCTGTGGTAGTCCAGGGCCTGTGGTAGTCCAGGGCCTCTGTGGTAGTCCAGGGCTCTGTGGTAGTCCAGGGCCTCTGTGGTAGTCCAGGGCCTGTGGTAGTCCAGGGCCTCTGTGGTAGTCCAGGCCCTCTGTGGTAGTCCAGGCCCTCTGTGGTAGTCCAGGCCTCTGTGGTAGTCCAGGGCCTCTGTGGTAGTCCGGGCCTGTGGTAGTCCAGGCCCTCTGTGGTAGTCCAGGGCCCTGTGGTAGTCCAGGGCCTTGTGGTAGTCCAGGGCCTCTGTGGTAGTCCAGGCCTCTGTGGTAGTCCAGGCCCTCTGTGGTAGTCCAGGCCTCTGTGGTAGTCCAGGCCCTCTGTGGTAGTCCAGGGCCCTCTGTGGTAGTCCAGGCCCTCTGTGGTAGTCCAGGGCCTCTGTGGTAGTCCAGGGCCTCTGTGGTAGTCCAGGGCCTCTGTGGTAGTCAGGGCCTCTGTGGTAGTCCAGGGCCTCTGTGGTAGTCCAGGCCCTCTGTGGGTAGTCCAGGGCCTCTGTGGTAGTCCAGGCCCCTGTGGTAGTCCAGGGCCTCTGTGGTAGTCCAGGGCTCTGTGGTAGTCCAGGGCCTCTGTGGTAGTCCAGGGCCTCTGTGGTAGTCCAGGGCCTCTGTGGTAGTCCAGGGCCTCTGTGGTAGTCCAGGGCCCTGTGGTAGTCCAGGCCCTCTGTGGTAGTCCAGGGCCTCTGTGGTAGTCCAGGGCCTCTGTGGTAGTCCAGGCCCTCTGTGGTAGTCCAGGCCTCTGTGGTAGTCCAGGCCCTGTGGTAGTCCAGGCCCTCTGTGGTATAGTCCAGGCCCTCTGTGGTAGTCCAGGCCTCTGTGGTAGTCCAGGGCCCTGTGGTAGTCCAAGGCCTGTGGTAGTCCAGGGCTCTGTGGTAGTCCAGGGCCTCTGTGGTAGTCCAGGGCCTCTGTGGTAGTCCAGGCCTCTGTGGTAGTCCAGGCCTCTGTGGTAGTCCAGGCCCTCTGTGGTAGTCCAGGGCCTCTGTGGTAGTCCAGGCCTCTGTGGTAGTCCAGGGCCTGTGGTAGTCCAGGGCCCCTGTGGTAGTCCAGGGCCTCTGTGGTAGTCCAGGCCCTCTGTGGTAGTCCAGGCCCTCTGTGGTAGTCCAGGCCCCTGTGGTAGTCCAGGGCCCTCTGTGGTAGTCCAGGGCCTCTGTGGTAGTCAGGGCCTCTGTGGTAGTCCAGGGCTCTGTGGTAGTCCAGGGCCTCTGTGGTAGTCCAGGCCCTCTGTGGTAGTCCAGGGCCTCTGTGGTAGTCCAGGGCCTCTGTGGTAGTCCAGGCCCTCTGTGGTAGTCCAGGCCCTCTGTGGTAGTCCAGGGCCTCTGTGGTAGTCCAGGGCCTCTGTGGTAGTCCAGGGCCTCTGTGGTAGTCCAGGGCCTCTGTGGTAGTCCATGGCCTGTGGTAGTCCAGGCCCTGTGGTAGTCCAGGGCCTCTGTGGTAGTCCAGGGCCTCTGTGGTAGTCCAGGCCCTCTGTGGTAGTCCAGGGCCTCTGTGGTAGTCCAGGGCCCCTGGTAGTCCAGGCCCTCTGTGGTAGTCCAGGCCCCCTGTGGTAGTCCAGGCCCTCTGTGGTAGTCCAGGGCCTCGTGGTAGTCCAGGCCCTCGTGGTAGTCCAGGGCCTCTGTGGTAGTCCAGGGCCTCTGTGGTAGTCCAGGGCCGCTGTGGTAGTCCAGGCCCTCTGTGGTAATCCAGGCCCTCTGTGGTAGTCCAGGCCTCTGTGGTAGTCCAGGACCTCTGTGGTAGTCCAGGCCTCTGTGGTAGTCCAAGGGCCTCTGGTAGTCCAGGGCCCTGTGGTAGTCCAGGGCCTCTGTGGTAGTCCAGGCCCTCTGTGGTAGTCCAGGCCTCTGTGGTAGTCCAGGACCTCTGTGGTAGTCCAGGGCCTCTGTGGTAGTCCAGGGCCTCTGTGGTAGTCCAGGCCTGTGGTAGTCCAGGGCCTCTGTGGTAGTCCAGGGCCTCTGTGGTAGTCCAGGGCCTCTGTGGTAGTCCAGGGCCTCTGTGGTAGTCCAGGGCCTCTGTGGTAGTCCAGGCCCTCTGTGGTAGTCCAGGCCCTCTGTGGTAGTCCAGGCCTCTGTGGTAGTCCAGGCCTCTGTGGTAGTCCAGGGCCTCTGTGGTAGTCCAGGGCCTCTGTGGTAGTCCAGGGCCTCTGTGGTAGTCCAGGGCCTCTGTGGTAGTCCAGGGCCTCTGTGGTAGTCCAGGGCCTCTGTGGTAGTCCAGGGCCTCTGTGGTAGTCCAGGCCTCTGTGGTAGTCCAGGGCCCTCTGTGGTAGTCCAGGGCCTCTGTGGTAGTCCAGGGCCTCTGTGGTAGTCCAGGCCTCTGTGGTAGTCCAGGGCCTCTGTGGTAGTCCAGGCCTCTGTGGTAGTCCAGGCCCTCTGTGGTAGTCCAGGCCCCTGTGGTAGTCCAGGCCTCTGTGGTAGTCCAGGGCCTCTGTGGTAGTCCAGGGCCTCTGTGGTAGTCCAGGGCCTCTGTGGTAGTCCAGGGCCTCTGTGTGTAGCCAGGCCCTCTGTGGTAGTCCAGGGCCTCTGTGGTAGTCCAGGCCCTCTGTGGTAGTCCAGGGCCTCTGTGGTAGTCCAGGG
>WNGS01162040.1:45894-57126 GCA_020271785.1 Procambarus virginalis
GAGATGTCAGACGATCTAACGTTTAGGGAGCATAACCAAGCAAATATTGCGTCAGCCAGAAAAATGATCGGATGGATTACGAGAACTTTCAAATCCAGGGATCCCATCACAATGGTTGTACTCTTCAAGTCACTTGTGTTGTCCCGTCTCGAGTACTGCTCAGTACTCACTTCCCCCTTCAGAGCAGGAGAGATTGCTGAAATAGAGGGAATACAGAGAACATATACGGCACGCATAGACGAGATAAAGCACCTAAATTATTGGGATCGTCTCAAAGCTCTCCAAATGTACTCTCTAGAAAGGAGACGAGAGAGATACCAAATAATATACACATGGAAAATACTGGAGGGCCAGGTCCCAAATCTGCACAGTAAAATAACAACGTACTGGAGTGAACGATATGGAAGAAAGTGCAAGATTGATCCAGTGAAGGGCAGAGGTGCCATAGGCACAATCAGAGAGCACTGTATAAACATCAGAGGTTCGCGGTTGTTCAACGTCCTCCCAGCGACTATAAGAAATATTGCCGGAACAACCGTGGACATCTTCAAGAGAAAACTGGACTGTTTTCTAAGAGAAGTTCCGGACCAACCGGGCTGTGGTGGGTATGTGGGCCTGTGGACCGCTCCAAGCAACAGCCTGGTGGACCAAGCTCTCACAAGTCGAGCCTGGCCTCGGGCCGGGCTTGGGGAGTAGAAGAACTCTCAGAACCCCATCAACCAGGTATCAACCAGGTATCAACCAGGCTCATGTGACATCATGCTCGTTTCGTCATTGTTTCATTTGGGGAGTTCTGTCTACTCGTTTTGTCTATTTTTTTCATTTTAACCAGAATTGTGGTTTGTTTTGAGGTACTTACCTTTCTGGGTGCCTGTCCCGGTCGATGGCAGATATAGAATGCTCCAAAATCACATGTGCATTTCTATAGGCCATTGCTCCTTGTGCCTCTCTGAGAGGGTCAGGTTCTGGCTCGGGGTCCAAGGTAGGCCTAGAACGCCATCCACACTGACTGATGCCAAAGTCTAGGGATATAAATATCAGCCTGGATAGCTCCGGGGAGCCTTTGGGGCTCACCCAGAAAATGGCGTTTCATTACATTTAACGCTGGTTTTATTTCATTCTATGCTGGGTTTTTTCTATCTTGAAGTTAATGTATAGTCTACTCTTGCTTCAGGTTCATTTTCCTCAATTACTCTCCTGTTTTTTCTCAAGATAACTACTCACGGCTCATCACTCCTGTCAAAATTTGCTTTTAGTCCAGGCCACCTTTGTGGTAGTCCAGGGCCGCTGTGGTAGTCCAGGGCCGCTGTGGTAGTCCAGGGCCGCTGTGGTAGTCCAGGGCCGCTGTGGTAGTCCAGGGCCGCTGTGGTAGTCCAGGGCCGCTGTGGTAGTCCAGGGCCGCTGTGGTAGTCCAGGGCCGCTGTGGTAGTCCAGGGCCGCTGTGGTAGTCCAGGGCCGCTGTGGTAGTCCAGGGCCGCTGTGGTAGTCCAGGGCCGCTGTGGTAGTCCAGGGGCCTCTGTTAGTCCAGGCCTCTGTGGTAGTCCAGGCCGCTGTGGTAGTCCAGGCCCTCTGTGGTAGTCCAGGGCCTCTGTGGTAGTCCAGGGCCTCTGTGGTAGTCCAGGCCTCTGTGGTAATCCAGGCCCTCTGTGATAGTCCAGGCCCTCTGTGGTAGTCCAGGCCACCTTTGTGGTAGTCCAGACCTCTTTGTAGTAGTCCAGGGCTGCTGTGGTAGTCCAGGCCCCTTTGCGGTAGTCCAGACGACTTTGTGGTAGTCCAGGGCCTCTGTGGTAGTGCAGGGCCGCTGTGGTAGTCCAGGGTCGCTGTGGTAGTCCAGGGGCTGCTGTGGTAGTCCAGGCCCTCTGTGGTAGTTCAGGCCCTCTGTGGTAGTCCAGGCCCTCTGTGGTAGCCCAGGGCCTCTGTGGTAGTCCAGGCCCTCTGTGATAGTCCAGGGCCTCTGTGGTAGTCCAGGGCCTCTGTGGTAGTCCAGGGCCTCTGTGGTAGTCCAGGGCCTCTGTGGTAGTCCAGGCCCTCTGTGGTAGTCCAGGGCCTCTGTGGTAGTTCAGGGCCTCTGTGGTAGTCCAGGGCCTCTGTGGTAGTCCAGGCCCTCTGTGGTAGTCCAGGCCCTCTGTGGTAGTCCAGGCCCTCTGTGGTAGTCCAGGCCCTCTGTGGTAGTCCAGGCCCTCTGTGGTAGTCCAGGCCCTCTGTGGTAGTCCAGGCCCTCTGTGGTAGTCCAGGGCCCCTGTGGTAGTCCAGGCCTCTGTGGTAGTCCAGGTCCCCTGTGGTAGTCCAGGCCCTCTGTGGTAGTCCAGGGCCCCTGTGGTAGTCCAGGCCCTCTGTGGTAGTCCAGGCCCTCTGTGGTAGTCCAGGCCCTCTGTGGTAGTCCAGGGCCTCTGTGGTAGTCCAGGCCCTCTGTGGTAGTCCAGGGCCTCTGTGGTAGTCCAGGGCCTCTGTGGTAGTCCAGGGCCTGTGGTAGTCCAGGGCCTCTGTGGTAGTCCAGGGCCTCTGTGGTAGTCCAGGCCCTCTGTGGTAGTCCAGGCCCTCTGTGGTAGTCCAGGCCTCTGTGGTAGTCCAGGGCCCTGTGGTAGTCCAGGCCTCTGTGGTAGTCCAGGCCCTCTGTGGTAGTCCAGGGCCTCTGTGGTAGTCCAGGCCCTCTGTGGTAGTCCAGGCCCTGTGGTAGTCCAGGCCCTCTGTGGTAGTCCAGGGCCTCTGTGGTAGTCCAGGGCCTCTGTGGTAGTCCAGGCCCTCTGTGGTAGTCCAGGGCCCCTGTGGTAGTCCAGGCCCTCTGTGGTAGTCCAGGGCCTCTGTGGTAGTCCAGGGCTCTGTGGTAGTCCAGGCCTCTGTGGTAGTCCAGGGCCTCTGTGGTAGTCCAGGCCCCCTGTGGTAATCCAGGCCCTCTGTGGTAGTCCAGGCCCCTGTGGTAGTCCAGGCCCTCTGTGGTAGTCCAGGGGCCTCTGTTAGTCCAGGGCCTCTGTGGTAGTCCAGGGCCCCTGTGGTAGTCCAGGGCCTCTGTGGTAGTCCAGGGCCTCTGTGGTAGTCCAGGCCCTCTGTGGTAGTCCAGGGCCTCTGTGGTAGTCCAGGGCCTCTGTGGTAGTCCAGGCCCTCTGTGGTAGTCCAGGCCCTGTGTGGTAGTCCAGGGCCTGTGGTAGTCCAGGGCCCCTGTGGTAGTCCAGGCCCTCTGTGGTAGTCCAGGCCCTCTGTGGTAGTCCAGGGCCCCTGTGGTAGTCCAGGCCCTCTGTGGTAGTCCAGGGCCTCTGTGGTAGTCCAGGCCCCTGTGGTAGTCCAGGGCCTCTGTGGTAGTCCAGGCCCTCTGTGGTAGTCCAGGGCCTCTGTGGTAGTCCAGGGCCTCTGTGGTAGTCCAGGGCCTCTGTGGTAGTCCAGGGCCTCTGTGGTAGTCCAGGCCTCTGTGGTAGTCCAGGGCCTCTGTGGTATTCCAGGGCCTCTGTGGTAGTCCAGCCCTCTGTGGTAGTCCAGGGCCTCTGTGGTAGTCCAGGGCCTCTGTGGTAGTCCAGGGCCTCTGTGGTAGTCCAGGGCCTCTGTGGTAGTCCAGGGCCTCTGTGGTAGTCCAGGCCCTCTGTGGTAGTCCAGGCCCCCTGTGGTAGTTTAGGGCCCCTGTGGTAGGCCCGAGCCTCTGTGGTAGTCCAGGGCCTCCTGTGGTAGTCCAGGCCTCCTGTGGTAGTCCAGGCCTCCTGTGGTAGTCCAGGCCTCATGTGGTAGTCCAGGCCCCCTGTGGTAGTCCAGGCCCCCTGTGGTAGTCCAGGCCTCTTGTGGTAGTCCAGGCCCTGTGGTAGTCCAGGCCCCCTGTGGTAATCCAGGCCTCCTGTGGTAGTCCAGGGCCTCTGTGGTAGTCCAGGCCCCTGTGGTAATCTAGACCTCTGTGGTAGTCCAGGCCTCTGTGGTAGTCCAGGCCCTCTGTGGTAGTCCAGGCCCTCTGTGGTAGTCCAGGGCCACTGTGGTAGCCAGGGCCACTGTGGTAGCCCGGGCCACTGTGGTAGTCAAGGCCCTCTGTGGTAGTCCAGGGTCACTGTGGTAGCCCAGGGCCATTGTGGTAGTCCAGGGCCACTGTGGTAGTCCAGGGTCACTGTGGTAGTCCAGGCCCTCTGTGGTAGTCCAGGGCGACTGTGGTAGTCCAGGGCGACTGTGGTAGCCCAGGGCCACTGTGGTAGCCCAGGTCCACTGTGGTAGTCCAGGCCCTCTGTGGTAGTCCAGGGGCCTCTGTGGTAGTCCAGGGCCTCTGTGTTAGTCCAGGCCCTCTGTAGTAGTCCAGGGCCCCTGTGGTAGTCCAGGGCCTCTGTGGTAGTCCAGGGCCTCTGTGGTAGTCCAGGCCCTCTGTGGTAGTCCAGGGCCCCTGTGGTAGTCCAGGGCCCCTGTGGTAGTCCAGGGCCTCTGTGGTAGTCCAGGGCCTCTGTGGTAGTCCAGGGCCTCTGTGGTAGTCCAGGGCCTCTGTGGTAGTCCAGGGCTTGTGGGTAGTCCAGGGCCTCTGTGGTAGTCCAGGGCCTCTGTGGTAGTCCAGGGCCCCTGTGGTAGTCCAGGGCCCCTGTGGTAGTCCAGGCCTCTGTGGTAGTCCAGGGCCTCTGTGGTAGTCCAGGGCCTCTGTGGTAGTCCAGGCCCTCTGTGGTAGTCCAGGCCCTCTGTGGTAGTCCAGGGCCTCTGTGGTAGTCCAGGCCCTCTGTGGTAGTCCAGGGCCTCTGTGGTAGTCCAGGCCCTCTGTGGTAGTCCAGGGCCCCTGTGATAGTCCAGGCCCTCTGTGGTAGTCCAGGGCCTCTGTGGTAGTCCAGGGCCTCTGTGGTAGTCCAGGGCCTCTGTGGTAGTCCAGGGCCTCTGTGGTAGTCCAGGGCCCCTGTGGTAGTCCAGGGCCTCTGTGGTAGTCCAGGCCCTCTGTGGTAGTCCAGGGCCTCTGTGGTAGTCCAGGCCCTCTGTGGTAGTCCAGGCCCTCTGTGGTAGTCCAGGGCCTCTGTGGTAGTCCAGGCCTCTGTGGTAGTCCAGGGCCTCTGTGGTAGTCCAGGCCCTCTGTGGTAGTCCAGGGCCCCTGTGATAGTCCAGGCCCTCTGTGGTAGTCCAGGGCCTCTGTGGTAGTCCAGGCCCTCTGTGGTAGTCCAGGGCCTCTGTGGTAGTCCAGGGCCTCTGTGGTAGTCCAGGGCCTCTGTGGTAGTCCAGGGCCTCTGTGGTAGTCCAGGCCCTCTGTGGTAGTCCAGGCCCTCTGTAGTAGTCCAGGGCCTCTGTGGTAGTCCAGGGCCTCTGTGGTAGTCCAGGGCCTCTGTGGTAGTCCAGGCCTCTGTGGTAGTCCAGGCCCTCTGTAGTAGTCCAGGGCCTCTGTGGTAGTCCAGGGCCTCTGTGGTAGTCCAGGGCCTCTGTAGTAGTCCAGTCCCTCTGTGGTAGTCCAGGGCCTCTGTGGTAGTCCAGGGCCTCTGTGGTAGTCCAGGGCCTCTGTGGTAGTCCAGGGCCTCTGTGGTAGTCCAGGGCCCCTGTGGTAGTCCAGGGCCCCTGTGGTAGTCCAGGGCCTCTGTGGTAGTCCAGGGCCTCTGTGGTAGTCCAGGGCCCCTGTGGTAGTCCAGGGCCCCTGTGGTAGTCCAGGCCCTCTGTGGTAGTCCAGGCCCTCTGTAGTAGTCCAGGGCCTCTGTGGTAGTCCAGGGCCTCTGTGGTAGTCCAGGGCCTCTGTGGTAGTCCAGGGCCTCTGTGGTAGTCCAGGGCCCCTGTGGTAGTCCAGGGCCCCTGTGGTAGTCCAGGGCCTCTGTGGTAGTCCAGGCCCTCTGTGGTAGTCCAGGGCCTCTGTGGTAGTCCAGGGCCTCTGTGGTAGTCCAGGGCCTCTGTGGTAGTCCAGGGCCTCTGTGGTAGTCCAGGGCCCCTGTGGTAGTCCAGGGCCTCTGTGGTAGTCCAGGCCCTCTGTAGTAGTCCAGGGCCTCTGTGGTAGTCCAGGCCCTCTGTAGTCCAGGGCCTCTGTGGTAGTCCAGGGCCTCTGTGGTAGTCCAGGGCCCCTGTGGTAGTCCAGGGCCTCTGTGGTAGTCCAGGCCTCTGTAGTAGTCCAGGGCCTCTGTGGTAGTCCAGGGCCTCTGTGGTAGTCCAGGGCCTCTGTGGTAGTCCAGGGCCTCTGTGGTAGTCCAGGGCCTCTGTGGTAGTCCAGGGCCTCTGTGGTAGTCCAGGGCCCCTGTGGTAGTCCAGGGCCTCTGTGGTAGTCCAGGGCCTCTGTGGTAGTCCAGGCCCTCTGTGGTAGTCCAGGGCCTCTGTGGTAGTCCAGGGCCTCTGTGGTAGTCCAGGGCCTCTGTGGTAGTCCAGGCCCCCTGTGATAGTCCAGGGCCTCTGTGGTAGTCCAGGGCCTCTGTGGTAGTCCAGGGCCTCTGTGGTAGTCCAGGCCCCCTGTGGTAGTCCAGGGCCCCTGTGGTAGTCCAGGCCCTCTGTGGTAGTCCAGGGCCTCTGTGGTAGTCCAGGGCCACTGTGGTAGTCCAGGGCCCCTGTGGTAGTCCAGGGCCCCTGTGGTAGTCCAGGGCCCTGTGGTAGTCCAGGGCCACTGTGGTAGTCCAGGCCCTCTGTGGTAGTCCAGGGCCTCTGTGGTAGTCCAGGCCCTCTGTGGTAGTCCAGGCCCTCTGTGGTAGTCCAGGGCCACTGTGGTAGTCCAGGGCCTCTGTGGTAGTCCAGGGCCACTGTGGTAGTCCAGGGCCTCTGTGGTAGGGTGATGTTGCTCCATGTTCTCATTACTATGCATAAGTGAAATTAACTAATATCACATATTAATATTTCTGTATTATTATTATTATTATTATTATTATTATTATTATTATTATTATTATTATTATTATTATTATTATAGTATATATTAATAATAATAATAATAATAATATTATTATTATTATTATTATTATTACTGATTATGTTATTTGTTCCCAGGAGAGAACACAAAGCTCACATTGAAAAATTTCAAGAACAAGAGAAGAAAAAATTGGAACAGAAAAGAAAAGAAATTAATTCTAAACTTACACAAGAAAATAATAAAGATATTGAAGGTATAAAATTCGTATAGAAAAGGAAAGTAATGAGAGAAAAAAATAAATTATTAAAGAGATAGAAGAGAGAAATAATGAAGAGATAGAAAAGATTAAGTTGGAGTTTGCACAAACATGCAGCAGAGAAGAGACGATGCAGAGAGAACATGAGGAGGTTAGTCTTCTCCAAAGCAATACATGTATACTGAATTATTACAAAATTTCCGAAATATTCCACTTACTTGTTCACTCGGCCAATATTGTGCTCTTCCATGAACAGAACTAATTACAGTCATTACAGGCCAACATTTGGGATCGTGCAGAGGGGATCTTTTCAAATGTCCATTGGGTCTTATTGGGGAAAAGGGAGACACTGGAGAAGATTATCCAGTCTAGAATGATCTGCGGAAGGTTCATTTAGCTACATTGAGAAGCCTCCGGGAATGGCTGCACCACATCAAAGCAATCTTCGAGCAGAGCTCTGCTAACCTCTACTGACTCTGGCTAACAAGTATCAGCATCTACACATAAACAGGGTTTTCAGGAAATTTTCACATCATATTTCTCCTTCTTCTTCCAACCAATATATCTAGCTGGCCATGACCGACTTGCTCAGCTGTTTCTGAGGATGTGGCTGTAACCAGGGTTATCCTGCCTGCCTGTAGCCAGGGTTATCCTGCCTACCTGTAGCCAGGGCTATCCTGCCTGCCTATAGCCAGGGCTATCCTGCCTGATTGTATCCAGGGCTATCCTGCCTGATTGTAGCTGGGGCTATCCAGCCTGCCTGTAGCCAGGGCTATCCTAGCTGCCTGCCTGTAGCCAGGGCTATGCCTGATTGTAGCCGGAGCTATCCTGTCTGATTGTAGCCGGGGGCTATCCTGCCTGATTGTAGCCGGGGCTATCCTGCCTGATTGTGCCGGGGCTATCCTGCCTGATTGTAGCCGGGGCTATCCTGCCTGATTGTAGCCGGGGCTATCCTGCCTGATTGTAGCCAGGGCTATCCTGCCTGATTGTAGCTGGGGCTATCCTGCCTGATTGTAGCCAGGGCTATCCTGCCTGATTGTAGCCAGGGCTATCCTGCCTGATTATAGCCAGGGCTATCCTGCCTGATTGTAGCCATGGCTATCCTGCCTGATTGTAGCCAGGGCTATCCTACCTGATTGTAGCCAGGGCTATCCTAGCTGCCTGTAGCTAGGGCTATCCTGCCTGATTGTAGCCAGGGTTATCCTGCCTGCCTGTAGCCTGGCTATCCTGCCTGATTGTAGCCAGGGTTATCCTGCCTGCTGTAGCCAGGGCTATTCTGCCTGCTTGTAGCCGGGTTCATTTTGCCTGGCTGTAATCAAGGCTATGCTACCTGACTGTAGCAGGGGCTATTCCATCTGGCTATCGCCGAGGCCATCCCATCTGGCTGTAGCCGGGGTCATCCCATCTGGCTGTAGCAGGGGGCCATCCCATCTGGCTGTAGCAGGGGCCATCCCATCTGGCTGTAGCAGGGGCCATCCCATCTGGCTGTAGCAGGGGGCCATCCCATCTGGCTGTAGCAGGGGCCATCCCATCTGGCTGTAGCAGGGGCCATCCCATCTGGCTGTAGCAGGGGCCATCCCATCTGGCTGTAGCAGGGGCCATCCCATCTGGCTGTAGCAGGGGCCATCCCATCTGGCTGTAGCAGGGGCCATCCCATCTGGCTGTAGCCGGGGCCATCCCATCTGGCTGTAGCAGGGGCCATCCCATCTGGCTGTAGCAGGGGGCCATCCCATCTGGCTGTAGCAGGGGCCATCCCATCTGGCTGTAGCAGGGGCCATCCCATCTGGCTGTAGCAGGGGCCATCCCATCTGGCTGTAGCAGGGCCATCCCATCTGGCTGTAGCAGGGCCATCCCATCTGGCTGTAGCAGGGCCATCCCATCTGGCTGTAGCAGGGGCCATCCCATCTGGCTGTAGCAGGGCCATCCCATCTGGCTGTAGCAGGGGTCATCCCATCTGGCTGTAGCAGGTGCCATCCCATCTGGCTGTAGCAGGGCCATCCCATCTGGCTGTAGCAGGGGCCATCCCATCTGGCTGTAGCAGGGCCATCCCATCTGGCTGTAGCAGGGCCATCCCATCTGGCTGTAGCAGGGGCCATCCCATCTGGCTGTAGCAGGGCCATCCCATCTGGCTGTAGCAGGTGCCATCCCATCTGGCTGTAGCAGGGCCATCCCATCTGGCTGTAGCAGGGGCCATCCCATCTGGCTGTAGCAGGTGCCATCCCATCTGGCTGTAGCAGGGGCCATCCCATCTGGCTGTAGCAGGGGCCATCCCATCTGGCTGTAGCAGGGGGTCATCCCATCTGGCTGTAGCAGGGGCCATCCCATCTGGCTGTAGCAGGGGCCATCCCATCTGGCTGTAGCAGGGGCCATCCCATCTGGCTGTAGCAGGGGCCATCCCATCTGGCTGTAGCAGGGGCCATCCCATCTGGCTGTAGCAGGGCCATCCCATCTGGCTGTAGCAGGGGCCATCCCATCTGGCTGTAGCAGGGGCCATCCCATCTGGCTGTAGCAGGGGCCATCCCATCTGGCTGTAGCAGGGGCCATCCCATCTGGCTGTAGCAGGGGCCATCCCATCTGGCTGTAGCAGGGGCCATCCCATCTGGCTGTAGCAGGGGCCATCCCATCTGGCTGTAGCAGGGGCCATCCCATCTGGCTGTAGCAGGGGCCATCCCATCTGGCTGTAGCAGGGGCCATCCCATCTGGCTGTAGCAGGGGCCATCCCATCTGGCTGTAGCAGGGGCCATCCCATCTGGCTGTAGCAGGGGCCATCCCATCTGGCTGTAGCAGGGGCCATCCCATCTGGCTGTAGCAGGGGCCATCCCATCTGGCTGTAGCAGGGGCCATCCCATCTGGCTGTAGCAGGGGCCATCCCATCTGGCTGTAGCAGGGGCCATCCCATCTGGCTGTAGCAGGGGCCATCCCATCTGGCTGTAGCAGGGGCCATCCCATCTGGCTGTAGCAGGGGCCATCCCATCTGGCTGTAGCAGGGGCCATCCCATCTGGCTGTAGCAGGGCCATCCCATCTGGCTGTAGCAGGGGCCATCCCATCTGGCTGTAGCAGGGGCCATCCCATCTGGCTGTAGCAGGGCCATCCCATCTGGCTGTAGCAGGGGCCATCCCATCTGGCTGTAGCAGGGGCCATCCCATCTGGCTGTAGCAGGGGCCATCCCATCTGGCTGTAGCAGGGGCCATCCCATCTGGCTGTAGCAGGGGCCATCCCATCTGGCTGTAGCAGGTGCCATCCCATCTGGCTGTAGCAGGGGCCATCCCATCTGGCTGTAGCAGGGGCCATCCCATCTGGCTGTAGCAGGGCCATCCCATCTGGCTGTAGCAGGGGCCATCCCATCTGGCTGTAGCAGGGGCCATCCCATCTGGCTGTAGCAGGGGCCATCCCATCTGGCTGTAGCAGGGGCCATCCCATCTGGCTGTAGCAGGGGCCATCCCATCTGGCTGTAGCAGGGGCCATCCCATCTGGCTGTAGCAGGGCCATCCCATCTGGCTGTAGCAGGGGTCATCCATCTGGCTGTAGCAGGGGCCATCCCATCTGGCTGTAGCAGGGGCCATCCCATCTGGCTGTAGCAGGGCCATCCCATCTGGCTGTAGCTGGGGTCATCCCATCTGGCTGTAGCCAGGGCCATCCCATCTGGCTGTACCCAGGTCCATCCCATCTGGCTGTACCCAGGTCCATCCCATCTGGCTGTACCCAGTCCATCCCATCTGGCTGTAGCAGGGGCCATCCTGTCTGGCTGTAGCAGGGCCATCCCATCTGGCTGTAGCAGGGGTCATCCCATCTGGCTGTAGCCAGGTCCATCCCATTGGCTGTAGCCGAGGCCATCCCATCTGGCTGTACCAGGGTCATCCCATCTGGCTGTAGCTGGGCCATCCCATCTGGCTGTAGCCAGGTCCATCGCATCTGGCTGTAGCCAGGGTCATCCCATCTGGCTGTAGCTGAGGCCATCCCATCTGGCTGTAGCCAGGTCCATCCCATCTGGCTGTAGCTGAGGCCATCCCATCTGGCTGTAGCCGGGGTCATCCCAACTGGCTGTAGCCGGGTCATCCCATATGGCTGTAGCCGGGGTCATCCCATCTGGCTGTAGCTGGGGCCATCCCATCTGGCTGTAGCCGGGGTCATCCCATCTGGCTGTAGCAGGGGCCATCCCATCTGGCTGTAGCAGGGGGCCATCCCATCTGGCTGTACCGGGGTCATCCCATCTGGCTGTCGCCGAGGCCATCC
>WNGS01162041.1:0-12249 GCA_020271785.1 Procambarus virginalis
CTCTTCTCCGTTATCCCCCCTTTTCTTGGGACGGGACTTCTCCACCATGTTTCCCCTCTCCTTGGGGTTCTGCATGACTTTTGGTCTCGGTTGTACTGTGCCTTTATGTGCCTTAGTACTTGTAATTACCTAAGTGTAGTTACAGGATGAGAGCTACGCTCGTGGTGTCCCGTCTTCCCAGCACTCTTTGTCATATAACGCTTTGAAACTACTGACGGTCTTGGCCTCCACCACCTTCTCACTTAACTTGTTCCAACCGTCTACCACTCTGTTTACAAAACTGAATTTCGTATATTTCTCCGGCAGCTTTGTTTCGTTAGTTTAAATCTATGACCTCTTGTTCTTGAAGTTCCGGGTCTCAGGAATTCTTCCCTATCAATTTTATCGATTCCTGTTACTATTTTGAATGTAGTGATCATATCACCTCTTTTTCTTCTATCTTCTAGTTTTTGCATGTTTAATGCCTTTAACTCTCCTCATAGCTCTTGTCCTTCAGTTCTGGGAGCCACTTAGTGGCATGTCGTTGCACCTTTTCCAGTTTGTTGATGTGCTTCTTAAGATATGGGCACCATACAACCGCTGCATATTCCAGCTTTGGTCTAATAAAAGTCGTGAACAATTTCTTTAGTATTTCTCCATCCATGTATTTAAAAGCAATTCTGAAGTTAGAAAGTGTAGCATAGGCTCCTCGCACAATGTTCTTAATGTGGTCCTCAGGTGACAGTTTCTATCTAAAACCACCCCTAGATCCTTTTCTTTATCAGAATTCTTTAAAGATTTCTCACATAATTTATAGGTTGTGTGGGGTCTATGTTCTCCAATTCCACATTCCATAACATGGCATTTATTCACATTAAATTCCATTTGCCAAGTGTTGCTCCAAATACTTATTTTGTCCAGGTCTTCTTGAAGGGCATGACAATCATCTAGGTTTCTTATCTTCCCTATTATCTTAGCATCATCAGCAAACATGTTCATGTAATTCTGTATTCCCACTGGTAGATCGTTTATGTAGACAATGAACATTACCGGTGCAAGAACTGAACCTGAGGTACTCCACTCGTGACATTCCTCCAATCCGATACCTTGCCTCTGATTGTGGCCCTCATTTTTCTGTCAGTTAGGAAATTTTTCATCCATGTTAGTAGCTTACCTGTCACTCCTCCAATATGTTCCAGTTTCCAGAACAACTCTTATGGGAAACTCTGTCGAAAGCCTTTTTTAGGTCCAGATAGATGCAGTCAACCCAACCATCTCTTTCTGTAAAATCTCTGTGGCTCGATCATAAAAACTGAGCAAGTTCGTTACACAGGATCTTCCAGATCGAAAACCATACTGTCTGTCTGATATTATATCGTTTTCCTCCAGGTGTTCTACCCATTTAGTTTTAATTATTTTTCCAATATTTTGACTATTACACTTGTCAATGATACAGGTCTATAATTAAGGGGGTCTTCCCTGTTTCCACTTTTGTAGATTGGAACTGTTAGCCTTTTTCCACACATCAGCTACAGCTCCTGTACACAGGGATGCCTGAAAAATCAGTTGAAGTGGAATGCTGAGCTCAGGTGCACATTCTCTCAGAACCCATGGTGAAACTCCATCCGGACCAACTGCTTTGTTCTTACCTAGCTCCTTTAGCATTTTTTCCACTTCGTCTCTAGACACCTCTATGTGCTCTATGTTGTTCTCTGGAATTCTTATTGTGTCTGGTTCCCTAAAGATTTCATTTTGTACAAACACACTTTGGAACTTTTCGTTTAGTGTTTCACACATTTCCTTTTCATCTTCCGTGAATCTATTTCCCATTTTCAACCTCTGAATATTATCCTTTACCTGCAATTTGTTGTTTATGAATTTATAGAATAGACCTGGTTCTGTTTTACATTTGTCTGCAATCCCTTTTTCAAAATTTCTTTCTGCCTCTCTCCTCACTGCCGTGTAGTTGTTTCTCGCATCTTGTATCGCTGGTATGTTTGGGGTTCGCCTCTTCCTGTATTGGTTCCATTTTGTGTCTTTTGGTCTCTAGCCCTCTCGCAATTTCTATTGAACCAATCCTGTTTTCTAGTTCTGCATCTCTGTTTTGGTATAAATTTTTTGTGCCTTTATCATATATTTCACAAAACTTGACATACATCTCATTCACTTCCTTGCCTAGCATCAAGTCTGTCCAATTATACTCACTAAAAAAATTTCTAAGGTCAANTAGAAGAGAGAAATAATGAAGAGATAGAAAAGATTAAGTTGGAGTTTGCACAAGACATGCAGCAGAAGAAGGAGACGATGCAGAGAGAACATGAGGAGGTTAGTCTTCTCCAAAGCAATACATGTATACTGAATTATTACAAAATTTCCGAAATATTCCACTTACTTGTTCACTCGGCCAATATTGTGCTCTTCCATGAACAGAACTAATTACAGTCATTACAGGCCAACATTTGGGATCGTGCAGAGGGGATCTTTTCAAATGTCCATTGGGTCTTATTGGGGGAAAAGGGAGACACTGGAGAAGATTATCCAGTCTAGAATGATCTGCGGAAGGTTCATTTAGCTACATTGAGAAGCCTCCGGGAATGGCTGCACCACATCAAAGCAATCTTCGAGCAGAGCTCTGCTAACCTCTACTGACTCTGGCTAACAAGTATCAGCATCTACACATAAACAGGTTTTCAGGAAATTTTCACATCATATTTCTCCTTCTTCTTCCAACCAATATATCTAGCTGGCCATGACCGACTTGCTCAGCTGTTTCTGAGGATGTGGCTGTAACCAGGGTTATCCTGCCTGCCTGTAGCCAGGGTTATCCTGCCTACCTGTAGCCAGGGCTATCCTGCCTGCCTATAGCCAGGGCTATCCTGCCTGATTGTATCCAGGGCTATCCTGCCTGATTGTAGCTGGGGCTATCCAGCCTGCCTGTAGCCAGGGCTATCCTAGCTGCCTGCCTGTAGCCAGGGCTATGCCTGATTGTAGCCGGAGCTATCCTGTCTGATTGTAGCCGGGGCTATCCTGCCTGATTGTAGCCGGGGCTATCCTGCCTGATTGTGGCCGGGGCTATCCTGCCTGATTGTAGCCGGGGCTATCCTGCCTGATTGTAGCCGGGGCTATCCTGCCTGATTGTAGCCAGGGCTATCCTGCCTGATTGTAGCTGGGGCTATCCTGCCTGATTGTAGCCAGGGTATCCTGCCTGATTGTAGCCAGGGCTATCCTGCCTGATTATAGCCAGGGCTATCCTGCCTGATTGTAGCCATGGCTATCCTGCCTGATTGTAGCCAGGGCTATCCTACCTGATTGTAGCCAGGGCTATCCTAGCTGCCTGTAGCTAGGGCTATCCTGCCTGATTGTAGCCAGGGTTATCCTGCCTGCCTGTAGCCTGGGCTATCCTGCCTGATTGTAGCCAGGGTTATCCTGCCTGCCTGTAGCCAGGGCTATTCTGCCTGCTTGTAGCCGGGTTCATTTTGCCTGCTGTAATCAAGGCTATGCTACCTGACTGTAGCAGGGGCTATTCCATCTGGCTATCGCCGAGGCCATCCCATCTGGCTGTAGCCGGGGTCATCCCATCTGGCTGTAGCAGGGGGCCATCCCATCTGGCTGTAGCAGGGGTCATCCCATCTGGCTGTAGCAGGGGCCATCCCATCTGGCTGTAGCAGGGGCCATCCCATCTGGCTGTAGCAGGGGCCATCCCATCTGGCTGTAGCAGGGGCCATCCCATCTGGCTGTAGCAGGGGCCATCCCATCTGGCTGTAGCAGGGGCCATCCCATCTGGCTGTAGCAGGGGCCATCCCATCTGGCTGTAGCAGGGGCCATCCCATCTGGCTGTAGCAGGTGCCATCCCATCTGGCTGTAGCAGGGGGCCATCCCATCTGGCTGTAGCCGAGGCCATCCCATCTGGCTGTAGCAGGGGCCATCCCATCTGGCTGTAGCAGGGGGCCATCCCATCTGGCTGTAGCAGGGGCCATCCCATCTGGCTGTAGCAGGGGGCCATCCCATCTGGCTGTAGCAGGGGCCATCCCATCTGGCTGTAGCAGGGGCCATCCCATCTGGCTGTAGCAGGTGCCATCCCATCTGGCTGTAGCAGGGGCCATCCCATCTGGCTGTAGCAGGGGCCATCCCATCTGGCTGTAGCAAGGGCCGTCCCATCTGGCTGTAGCAGGGGTCATCCCATCTGGCTGTAGCAGGTGCCATCCCATCTGGCTGTAGCAGGTGCCATCCCATCTGGCTGTAGCAGGGGCCATCCCATCTGGCTGTAGCAGGGGCCATCCCATCTGGCTGTAGCAGGGGCCATCCCATCTGGCTGTAGCAGGGGCCATCCCATCTGGCTGTAGCAGGTGCCATCCCATCTGGCTGTAGCAGGTGCCATCCCATCTGGCTGTAGCAGGTGCCATCCCATCTGGCTGTAGCAGGGGCCGTCCCATCTGGCTGTAGCAGGTGCCATCCCATCTGGCTGTAGCTGGGGCCATCCCATCTGGCTGTAGCAGGGGGTCATCCCATCTGGCTGTAGCAGGGGGTCATCCCATCTGGCTGTAGCAGGGGCCATCCCATCTGGCTGTAGCAGGGGCCATCCCATCTGGCTGTAGCAGGGGCCATCCCATCTGGCTGTAGCAGGGGGCCATCCCATCTGGCTGTAGCAGGGGTCATCCCATCTGGCTGTAGCAGGGGCCATCCCATCTGGCTGTAGCAGGGGGCCATCCCATCTGGCTGTAGCAGGGGCCATCCCATCTGGCTGTAGCAGGGGCCATCCCATCTGGCTGTAGCAGGGGGCCATCCCATCTGGCTGTAGCAGGGGGCCATCCCATCTGGCTGTAGCAGGGGCCATCCCATCTGGCTGTAGCAGGGGGCCATCCCATCTGGCTGTAGCCGGGGTCATCCCATCTGGCTGTAGCAGGGGCCATCCCATCTGGCTGTAGCAGGGGCCATCCCATCTGGCTGTAGCAGGGGCCATCCCATCTGGCTGTAGCAGGGGCCATCCCATCTGGCTGTAGCAGGGGCCATCCCATCTGGCTGTAGCAGGATGCCATCCCATCTGGCTGTAGCAGGGGCCATCCCATCTGGCTGTAGCAGGGGCCATCCCATCTGGCTGTAGCAGGGGCCATCCCATCTGGCTGTAGCAAGGGCCGTTCCATCTGGCTGTAGCAGGGGCCATCCCATCTGGCTGTAGCAGGTGCCATCCCATCTGGCTGTAGCAGGTGCCATCCCATCTGGCTGTAGCAGGGGCCATCCCATCTGGCTGTAGCAAGGGCCGTTCCATCTGGCTGTAGCAGGGGCCATCCCATCTGGCTGTAGCAGGGGGCCATCCCATCTGGCTGTAGCAGGGGGCCATCCCATCTGGCTGTAGCAGGGGCCATCCCATCTGGCTGTAGCAGGGGGCCATCCCATCTGGCTGTAGCAGGGGCCATCCCATCTGGCTGTAGCAGGGGCCATCCCATCTGGCTGTAGCAGGGGCCATCCCATCTGGCTGTAGCAGGTGCCATCCCATCTGGCTGTAGCAGGTGCCATCCCATCTGGCTGTAGCAGGGGCCATCCCATCTGGCTGTAGCAGGTGCCATCCCATCTGGCTGTAGCAGGGGCCATCCCATCTGGCTGTAGCAAGGGCCGTTCCATCTGGCTGTAGCAGGGGCCATCCCATCTGGCTGTAGCAGGGGGCCATCCCATCTGGCTGTAGCAGGGGCCATCCCATCTGGCTGTAGCAAGGGCCATCCCATCTGGCTGTAGCAGGTGCCATCCCATCTGGCTGTAGCAAGGGCCGTTCCATCTGGCTGTAGCAGGGGCCATCCCATCTGGCTGTAGCAGGTGCCATCCCATCTGGCTGTAGCAGGTGCCATCCCATCTGGCTGTAGCAGGGGCCATCCCATCTGGCTGTAGCAGGTGCCATCCCATCTGGCTGTAGCAGGGGCCATCCCATCTGGCTGTAGCAAGGGCCGTTCCATCTGGCTGTAGCAGGGGCCATCCCATCTGGCTGTAGCAGGGGGCCATCCCATCTGGCTGTAGCAGGGGCCATCCCATCTGGCTGTAGCAAGGGCCATCCCATCTGGCTGTAGCAGGTGCCATCCCATCTGGCTGTAGCAAGAGCCGTCCCATCTGGCTGTAGCAGGGGGCCATCCCATCTGGCTGTAGCAAGGGCCATCCCATCTGGCTGTAGCAGGTGCCATCCCATCTGGCTGTAGCAGGGGGCCATCCCATCTGGCTGTAGCCGGGGCCATCCCATCTGGCTGTAGCAGGGGGCCATCCCATCTGGCTGTAGCAGGGGGCTATCCCATCTGGCTGTAACAGGGGGCCATCCCATCTGGCTGTAACAGGGGGCCATCCCATCTGGCTGTAGCCGGGGCCGTCCCATCTGGCTGTAGCAGGGACCATACCATCTGGCTGTAGCCGGGGTCATCCCATCTGGCTGTAGCAGAGGCCATCCCATCTGGCTGTAGCAGAGGCCATCCCATCTGGCTGTAGCAGAGGCCATCCCATCTGGCTGTAGCTGGGGTCATCCCATCTGGCTGTAGCCGGGGTCATCCCATCTGGCTGTAGCAGAGGCCATCCCATCTGGCTGTAGCAGAGGCCATCCCATCTGGCTGTAGCTGGGGTCATCCCATCTGGCTGTAGCCAGGGCCATCCCATCTGGCTGTACCCAGGTCCATCCCATCTGGCTGTACCCAGGTCCATCCCATCTGGCTGTACCCAGGTCCATCCCATCTGGCTGTAGCAGGGGCCATCCTCTCTGGCTGTAGCAGGGGCCATCCCATCTGGCTGTAGCAGGGGTCATCCCATCTGGCTGTAGCCAGGTCCATCCCATCTGGCTGTAGCCGAGGCCATCCCATCTGGCTGTAGCCAGGGTCATCCCATCTGGCTGTAGCTGAGGCCATCCCATCTGGCTGTAGCCAGGTCCATCGCATCTGGCTGTAGCCAGGGTCATCCCATCTGGCTGTAGCTGAGGCCATCCCATCTGGCTGTAGCCAGGTCCATCCCATCTGGCTGTAGCTGAGGCCATCCCATCTGGCTGTAGCCGGGGTCATCCCAACTGGCTGTAGCCGGGTCATCCCATATGGCTGTAGCCGGGGTCATCCCATCTGGCTGTAGCTGGGGCCATCCCATCTGGCTGTAGCCGGGGTCATCCCATCTGGCTGTCGCCGAGGCCATCCCATCTGGCTGTAGCAGGGGGCCATCCCATCTGGCTGTAGCCGGGGCCGTCCCATCTGGCTGTAGCAGGGGCCATCCCATCTGGCTGTAGCCGGGGCCATCCCATCTGGCTGTAGCCGGGGTCATCTCATCTGGCTGTAGCAGGGGCCATCCCATCTGGCTGTAGCAGGGGCCATCCCATCTGGCTGTAGCAAGGGCCGTCCCATCTGGCTGTAGCAGGGGGCCATCCCATCTGGCTGTAGCAAGGGCCATCCCATCTGGCTGTAGCAGGGGGCCATCCCATCTGGCTGTAGCCAGGGCCATCCCATCTGGCTGTACCCAGGTCCATCCCATCTGGCTGTACCCAGGTCCATCCCATCTGGCTGTACCCAGGTCCATCCCATCTGGCTGTAGCAGGGGCCATCCCTCTGGCTGTAGCAGGGGCCATCCCATCTGGCTGTAGCAGGGGTCATCCCATCTGGCTGTAGCCAGGTCCATCCCATCTGGCTGTAGCCGAGGCCATCCCATCTGGCTGTAGCCAGGGTCATCCCATCTGGCTGTAGCTGAGGCCATCCCATCTGGCTGTAGCCAGGTCCATCGCATCTGGCTGTAGCCAGGGTCATCCCATCTGGCTGTAGCTGAGGCCATCCCATCTGGCTGTAGCCAGGTCCATCCCATCTGGCTGTAGCTGAGGCCATCCCATCTGGCTGTAGCCGGGGTCATCCCACTGGCTGTAGCCGGGTCATCCCATATGGCTGTAGCCGGGGTCATCCCATCTGGCTGTAGCTGGGGCCATCCCATCTGGCTGTAGCCGGGGTCATCCCATCTGGCTGTCGCCGAGGCCATCCCATCTGGCTGTAGCAGGGGCCATCCCATCTGGCTGTAGCCGGGCCATCCCATCTGGCTGTAGCAGGGGCCATCCCATCTGGCTGTAGCCGGGGCCATCCCATCTGGCTGTAGCCGGGGTCATCCCATCTGGCTGTAGCAGGGGCCATCCCATCTGGCTGTAGCAGGGGCCATCCCATCTGGCTGTAGCAAGGGCCGTCCCATCTGGCTGTAGCAGGGGGCCATCCCATCTGGCTGTAGCAAGGGCCATCCCATCTGGCTGTAGCAGGGGGCCATCCCATCTGGCTGTAGCAGGGGCCATCCCATCTGGCTGTAGCAGGGGCCATCCCATCTGGCTGTAGCAGGGGCCGTTCCATCTGGCTGTAGCAGGGGCCATCCCATCTGGCTGTAGCAGGGGCCATCCCATCTGGCTGTAGCAGGGGCCATCCCATCTGGCTGTAGCAAGGGCCATCCCATCTGGCTGTAGCAGAGGCCATCCCATCTGGCTGTAGCAGAGGCCATCCCATCTGGCTGTAGCTGGGGTCATCCCATCTGGCTGTAGCCGGGGTCATCCCATCTGGCTGTAGCAGAGGCCATCCCATCTGGCTGTAGCAGAGGCCATCCCATCTGGCTGTAGCTGGGTCATCCCATCTGGCTGTAGCCAGGGCCATCCCATCTGGCTGTAGCTGGGGCCATCCCATCTGGCTGTACCAGGTCCATCCCATCTGGCTGTACCAGGTCCATCCCATCTGGCTGTACCCAGGTCCATCCCATCTGGCTGTACCAGGTCCATCCCATCTGGCTGTAGCAGGGGCCATCCTGTCTGGCTGTAGCAGAGGCCATCCCATCTGGCTGTAGCAGGGTCATCCCATCTGGCTGTAGCAGGGTCATCCCATCTGGCTGTAGCCAGGTCCATCCCATCTGGCTGTAGCCGAGGCCATCCCATCTGGCTGTAGCCAGGGTCATCCCATCTGGCTGTAGCTGAGGCCATCCCATCTGGCTGTAGCCAGGTCATCCCATCTGGCTGTAGCTGGGCCATCCCATCTGGCTGTAGCCGGGGTCATCCCATCTGGCTGTAGCCGGGGTCATCCCATCTGGCTGTAGCCGGGTCATCCCATCTGGCTGTAGCTGGGGTCATCCCATCTGGCTGTAGCCGGGGTCATCCCATCTGGCTGTAGCCGGGGTCATCCCATCTGGCTGTAGCCGGGGTCATCCCATCTGGCTGTAGCCGGGTCATCCCATCTGGCTGTAGCCAGGGTCATCCCATCTGGCTGTAGCCGGGGTCATCCAATCTGGCTGTAGCCGGGTCATCCCATCTGGCTGTAGCCGGGGTCATCCCATCTGGCTGTAGCCAGGGTCATCCCATCTGGCTGTAGCTGGGGCCATCCCATCGGGCTGTAGCCGGGGTCATCCCATCTGGCTGTAGCCAGGGTCATCCCATCTGGCTGTAGCTGAGGCCATCCCATCTGGCTGTAGCCAGGGTTATCCCATCGGGCTGTAGCCGGGCCATCCCATCGGGCTGTAGCCGGGCCATCCTATCGGGCTGTAACTGGGGTCATCCTATCTGGCTGTAGCAATGACTGTCCTGCCTGACTGTAGCAGTGGCTGTCCTGCCTGGCTGTAGCAGTGGCTGTCCTGCCTGGCTGTAGAAGTGGCTGTCCTGCCTGGCTGTAGCAGTGGCTGTCTTGCCTGGCTGTAGTGGTGGCTGTCCTGCCTGCCTGTAGTGGTGATTGTCCTGCCTGGCTGTAGTGGTGACTGTCCTGCCTGGCTGTAGTGGTGACTGTCCTGCCTGGCTGTAGCAGTGGCTGTCCTGCCTGCCTGTAGCAGTGGCTGTCCTGCCTGGCTGTAGTAGTGGCTGTCCTGCCTGGCTGTAGCGGTGGCTGTCCTGCCTGGCTGTAGCGGTGGCTGTCCTGCCTGGCTGTAGTGGTGGCTGACCTGCCTGGCTGTAGCAGTGACTGTTCTGCCTGGCTGTAACAGTGACTGTCCTGCCTGGCTGTAGTGGTGGCTGTCCTGCCTGGCTGTAGTAGTGGCTGACCTGCCTGACTGTAGCGGTTGCTGTCCTGCCTGGCTGTAGCAGTGGCTGTCCTGCCTGGCTGTAGTGGTGGCTGTCCTGCCTGGCTGTCATGGTGACTGTCCTGCCTGGCTGTAGCAGTGGCTGTCCTGCCTGGCTGTAGTGGTGACTGTCCTGCCTGGCTGTAGTAGTGGCTGTCCTGCCTGGCTGTAGTGGTGGCTGACCTGCCTGGTTGTAGTAGTGGCTATCCTGCCTGGCTGTAGTGGTGACTGTCCTGCCTGGCTGTAGCAGTGGCTGTCCTGCCTGGCTGTAGTGGTGACTGTCCTGCCTGGTTGTAGTAGTGGCTGACCTGCTTGGCTGTAGTGGTGGCTTACCTGCCTGGTTGTAGTAGTGGCTGTCCTGCCTGGCTGTAGTGGTGACTGTCCTGCCTGTCTGTAGCAGTGGCTGTCCTGCCTGCCTGTAGTGGTGGCTGACCTGCCTGGCTGTAGCAGTGGCTGTCCTGCCTGGCTGTAGCAGTGGCTGACCTGCCTGGCTGTAGTAGTGGCTGACCTGCCTGACTGTAGCGGTTGCTGTCCTGCCTGGCTGTAGCAGTGGCTGTCCTGCCTGGCTGTAGTGGTGGCTGTCCTGCCTGGCTGTCATGGTGACTGTCCTGCCTGGCTGTAGCAGTGGCTGTCCTGCCTGGCTGTAGTGGTGACTGTCCTGCCTGGCTGTAGTAGTGGCTGTCCTGCCTGGCTGTAGTGGTGGCTGACCTGCCTGGTTGTAGTAGTGGCTGTCCTGCCTGGCTGTAGTGGTGACTGTCCTGCCTGGCTGTAGCAGTGGCTGTCCTGCCTGGCTGTAGTGGTGACTGTCCTGCCTGGTTGTAGTAGTAGCTGACCTGCTTGGCTGTAGTGGTGGCTGACCTGCCTGGTTGTAGTAGTGGCTGTCCTGCCTGGCTGTAGTGGTGACTGTCCTGCCTGTCTGTAGCAGTGGCTGTCCTGCCTGGCTGTAGTGGTGGCTGACCTGCCTGGCTGTAGCAGTGGCTGTCCTGCCTGGCTGTAGCAGTGGCTGTCCTGCCTGGCTGTAGCAGTGGCTGACCTGCCTGGCTGTAGTAGTGGCTAACCTGCCTGGCTGTAGCAGTGGCTGTCCTGCCTGGCTGTCATGGTGACTGTCCTGCCTGGCTGTAGTAGTGGCTGACCTGCCTGGCTGTAGCAGTGGCTGTCCTGCCTGGCTGTCATGGTGACTGTCCTGCCTGGCTGTAGTGGTGGCTGTCCTGCCTGGCTGTAGTAGTGGCTGTCCTGCCTGGCTGTAGTAGTGGCTGTCCTGCCTGCTGTAGCGTTGCTGTCCTGCCTGGCTGTAGCAGTGGCTGTCCTGCCTGGCTGTAGTGGTGGCTGTCCTGCCTGGCTGTAGTGGTGGCTGTCCTGCCTGGCTGTAGCAGTGGCTGTCCTGCCTGGCTGTAGCAGTGGCTGTCCTGCCTGGCTGTAGCAGTGGCTGTCCTGCCTGGCTGTAGTAGTGGCTGTCCTGCCTGGCTGTAGTAGTGGCTGTCCTGCCTGGCTGTAGTAGTGGCTGACCTGCCTGGCTGTAGTAGTGGCTGTCCTGCCTGGCTGTAGTAGTGACTGTCCTGCCTGGCTGTAGTGGTGACTGTCCTGCCTTGCTGTAGTAGTGGCTGTCCTGCCTTGCTGTAGTAGTGGCTGTCCTGCCTTGCTGTAGCAGTGGCTGTCCTGGCTGGCTGTAGTGGTGACTGTCCTGCCTGGCTGTAGTAGTGGCTGTCCTGCCTGGCTGTAGCAGTGGCTGTCCTGCCTGGCTGTAGTGGTGACTGTCCTGCCTGGCTGTAGTAGTGGCTGTCCTGCCTGGCTGTAGTAGTGGCTGTCCTGCCTGGCTGTAGTAGTGGCTGTCCTGCCTGGCTGTAGTGGTGGCTGACCTGCCTGGCTGTAGTAGTGGCTGTCCTGCCTGGCTGTAGTGGTGACTGTCCTGCCTGGCTGTAGCAGTGGCTGTCCTGCCTGGCTGTAGTGGTGACTGTCCTGCCTGGTTGTAGTAGTGGCTGTCCTGCCTGGCTGTAGTAGTGGCTGTCCTGCCTGGCTGTAGTAGTGGCTGTCCTGCCTGGCTGTAGTGGTGACTGTCCTGCCTGGCTGTAGCAGTGGCTGTCCTGCCTGGCTGTAGTGGTGGCTGTCCTGCCTGGCTGTAGTAGTGGCTGTCCTGCCTGGCTGTAGCATTGGCTGACCTGCCTGGCTGTAGTAGTGGCTGTCCTGCCTGGCTGTAGCAGTGGCTGTCCTGCCTGGCTGTCATGGTGACTGTCCTGCCTGGCTGTAGTAGTGGCTGTCCTGCCTAGCTGT
>WNGS01162042.1:0-14000 GCA_020271785.1 Procambarus virginalis
TGGCATAAATAAATAACTTGATATATAAATGCTACCACTCCCAGCACCTCTGTGAGGGGACCAGGTTCTGGCTCTGGGCCACCAGTGGGCCAGAGAACTCCATGACTGATGGCACCCAGTAGATAACACACACAACGGGGATGCTAGCTGCAGGGCGCCACAAGGGACTCCTCCTAGAAAAGGGCACTAAATTCAATCACCCTGTAAATTGGATCAACCAAAAAACTATGAAAAAAACTTGCCAAAAACATAAAGAAAGATCCAAATCAGTTCTATGCTTATATATGAAGTAAAACCAAAACAAGAAAATCATTAGAACTCTTAAAAATGAGACTAATCAAGTTATAATTGACAATAAAAGGGGCAGTCAGATGAATACTTTACATCAGTGCAGGTGACGATGAGTCTCAATAACATGGCTGAAATATGTTGACCGGACCCCCCACTAGAAAATGAAGGGACGATGACGTTTCGGTCCGTCCTGGACCATCCTCAAGTCGATTGTAACACTACATCGGTGTTCATATTAGAAAGATTAGATGACACCCACAGAAATGTTGATAGGAGGTTTACCTCCTATCAACATTTCTGTGAGTGATAGTGAGTTAAGGGATATACACATAACGTGCAATATAATCAGGAAGAGCATTGACAAAATAAAAGACTCAAAATCCCCAGGTGTGGATG
Source organism: Procambarus virginalis (assembly GCA_020271785.1). Taxonomy (NCBI): domain Eukaryota; kingdom Metazoa; phylum Arthropoda; class Malacostraca; order Decapoda; family Cambaridae; genus Procambarus; species Procambarus virginalis. Next base: position 688 of record WNGS01162042.1, read on the forward strand.
AATTCAATCCAAAGTCATAAAGGAACTGGCAGAGAAACTATGCCTACTGCTGAAACTCCTTTTCAGAAAATCTCCAGCCCAAGGAATAGTTCCCCTAGATTGGAAATATGCAAATGTCACCCCTATATTCAAAAGAGGCAGAAAGAGCTCGGCAGAAAACTGCCATCTGATGACCTTGACATCACAGACCTGAAGGCTCATGAAGAGAATCTTAAGGAAGGGAGTCATTCACCATCTCACAGTGAACAATCTTGTAAAATTGATACTACATGGGTTTGTTAAAAATATATCCAGCCTTACAAACCTGCTCATATTTCTGGGGGGAGCCCCTACGGCTCCCCGGAGCTATCCATGGCTGATATGGATATTCTAACTACTGTACTTTGCATCAGTCGATGTGGGTGGAGTTCTAGCCTACCGGGGACCACGAGCCAGAACCTGGCCCCCTCAGAGAGGCACGGGGAGCAATGGCCCATAGAATGCACATGTGATTTGGAGCATTCTATATCTGCCATCGACCGGGACAGGCACCCAGAAAGGTAAGCGCCACAAAACAAACCCCTATTCTGGTTAACAACAAAAATTAACAAACGAGTGGACAGAACTCCCCAAAAGAAAAACGAGTAAACTAGCATGACGTCACACCAGCCGCGCCGCATGTCTGCGCAGCTCCCCCTCCCCGGGAGGGGGAAGGGGGAGCCCCAGACCCCCGCGCCGGCTATCCACACCTCAGTTCCTCGGCTGATGGGATCGTGCATGGTCGTGTGGCTCCAGCTCCAGTCTTGTCTCAGCGCTGTGAATTGTTTTTCAGTGCTGCTCTTACGGTGGTCGTGTGAGCTGGGAGTAGTATTCTCAGGTACTCGGGCTGCATGTGCTTAGGGTCACCTTCCCTGAGTGCCCTGTAAGTACCCCCCTTGGGGCTTGGGGTTATCTTCCACAAGTCGCCTTGGGTCTACCTCTGTTGGCTTTTCGCTGCTTGGCGTTTGGCCGCCCTGAGGGTTTGGGGGTTTTACTCCCTTGTTACCTTGGGGTAAGTGGTAGTTATAGCACTGGTGGGGCGCGGGGCACTGCGTTGCTAGTTTTCACCTCTTACAGCGGCCGGTTCTGTTCCCTCTGGGTCCGTTGTCCACTTGGGTGGTTTTTCTTTTCTTTTTGTTTTTGCCTGGTAGGGGGGTCTGCCTTGTTCCCCTTAGATTAGGATCGTTTGTGTGGTGGCACCCCCTGCTTCGCCCTCGCGAGTGGACACGTCCCGTGGGTTCAGCTTTTAGCAGATTGTTTGGTAGTTTGGGTAGCCGGTTAGCAGTGCCCTGCCTGGGATAACCCTTAGCAGACCCAGTCTAAGGGCCCTGGAAAACCCCACGGGGGCTCTCGGGTCCGATGGAGGAGTCCCTTGCGTCCCCTCTCGCTGTGTGCGAGTTTGAGGGTTGCTCTGTCCCCTTGTCTCAGGGTGACTCTCATTGTTTTTGCCTCCGTCATGCTGCCTGTTGGGTCGGTGACACATTCGACCCTGAGTCCTGCGAGCTATGTTGCTTGTTTGTGACTCAATTCACCCAGTCTGCTGCTGAATCAATTCGGGTGCAGGCAGCTCGTGCGTTGCAAGGTAGGTTTAGGTTATTGCAACGCGAGCGGACTCTTGCTTCCCCGGACGCCCCGCGGCTGCCCCGCTTTGTGTATAGGGACCCAGACTTGGGGGTGTTGGTCGCTTCGACCTTGGTTCCGCCCGCACCCCCATGTTCTTCCCCTTTAGTGGTTCATTCTGCCCCCCCCCCCTACTTCCGGCCCCCAAGCGTCTGAGGGCTTCGGGGTCGGGGTGGGGATTAGAGGTTTCTGAGACTCGGGCAGTTTCGGGGGTTTCCCCGTCCGGGGGGGCTATGGAGGCATTCGAGTCTGTTCCTCCTGCCGATGCTCCGGGGTCTGACCAGTGGGCCCCTTCTCTTTCAGCTCTCTCGGCTGCCCCGGCTTTTTCTTGTGGGGCCGGGGCTTTGGAGGTCGACTCGGCCCCGGGGCCTAGTGTAGAGGCTCCTGGGGTTGGGGAGGAGCGACCTTGGGGGGCTTTGTGCTCCATTGCGCCCCGCCTGGATTCCGTCCTTCTGAGCGGGGCTTACTGTTGCGAGGAGTGGGGTTTTTCTTTCCCCCCTCTGCGTACGACTTGGGCTTGGGTTCTGCTCCTCCCCGGGTTCGGTTCCGTGTCCCTGTGGTTCCTTCGGTTCCGTCTTCCGGAGTTTTTCGGCTAACCGCATCTCTTCGTCTGCGGTGCCATTGGCCTTTGCGGCTTACCTCCTGCGTGTCCGGAACTTGTAGCAGTTTTCGGCTACTTGTCGCAGTTTTAGGCTACTTGTAGCAGTTTTGGGCTACTTGTAGCAGTTTTGGGCTACTTGTAGCAGTATTGGGCTACTTGTAGTAGTATTGGGCTACTTGTAGCAGTATTGGGCTACTTGTAGCAGTATTGGGCTACTTGTAGCAGTATTGGGCTACTTGTAGCAGTATTGGGCTACTTGTAGCAGTATTGGGCTACTGGTAGCAGTATTGGGCTACTGGTAGCAGTATTGGGCTATTTGTAGCAGTATGGGCTACTTGTAGCGGTATTGGGCTACTTCTTGCCCTGTTGGGCTACTTTTCTTTCGCGTCTTGCGCATGCACCGTGAGTTTGTTTTGGTTCCGGGCGGTGTGCACATGTGTTGTGCTTCCAATTCTCGGGGGGGGGCTTCGCCTCTCGCTCTTCATCCCATCCGTGCCCCGTTGCTTGGGGGTTGTCTGGGGTGCTGCTGTACTCTCCTAGTTGTGTTTGCGGGGGTTGTGCTCTGGCTCTCTGGTCCTGCCTCTCCACAGTCAATCAACATGTGTACCGATTCCTGAGCCTATTGGGCTCTATCATCTCTACACTTGACTCTGTGTATGGAGTCAGCCTCCACCTCATCCCTTCCTCATGCATTCCGTTTGTCAACCACTCTGACACTAAAACAGTTCTGCAGGTGAGTTGGTGCGGTTTGGCGTTTCCTTCGTCCTGATGCTGTTTTTGGGCGTAGGCATGGGTGTACGTACATACTTGTGACAGTGGTCCGTATCGCCCGAGGTGCCTGCTGCTGGGCTATTAGCCCATATTGGGCTGCTCTTGTTCTCTCCACCTGATTCCTTCCTCGGTTCACGGGTGTCTGCGGGTGGCCTCTTGGCCTTTTCGAGGCGCTGCCTGTACTCCTGCCCCTCTCCTTTGCTTGTCTCACCTGGCTTGAGTTCGGGGCCCCGCCTCCACCTTGTTCCACGGTGCAACGGTGGGGGTGCCTGTGTGGTGGTACATTTCCTGTGTCGAGGGTGTTGTGTGCTTGCGGGGTTGGGTTCTGGCTCTTTAGTTCCGCCTCTCCCCTGTCGTTTGCCTGTTGAGCGGTTTCTGTGCTTCATGGGCGCTCTCGTCTCTGCTCTTGGGGCTGTGTATGGGATCAGCTCATGTTGGGCTGCCCAATGTGTTCCTTCGGTTGCCCGTTACACTGCACACGTTTCTCCTACCGTCCCTGTGGCTCGGTTGGGTGCTCGGTTTCCGCCTGTGTCCCCTTGTGTGCCGCTCGTGTACGATTTATCTATCTTCTCTGTCGCTCCCTCGGGAGTGTAATTACCTAAGTAATTACCTAAGTGTAGTTACAGGATGAGAGCTACGCTCGTGGTGTCCCGTCTTCCCAGCACTCTTTGTCATATAACGCTTTGAAACTACTGACGGTTTTGGCCTCCACCACCTTCTCACTTAACTTGTTCCAACCGTCTACCACTCTATTTGCGAAGGTGAATTTTCTTACGTTTCTTCGGCATCTGTGTTTAGCTAGTTTAAATCTATGACCTCTTGTTCTTGAAGTTCCAGGTCTCAGGAAATCTTCCCTGTCGATTTTATCAATTCCTGTTACTATTTTGTACGTAGTGATCATATCGCCTCTTTTTCTTCTATCTTCTAGTTTTTGCATATTTAATGCCTCTAACCTCTCCTCATAGCTCTTGTCCTTCATTTCTGGGAGCCACTTAGTGGCATGTCGCTGCACCTTTTCCAGTTTGTTGATGTGCTTCTTAAGATAAGGGCACCATACAACCGCTGCATATTCCAGCTTTGGTCTAATAAAAGTCGTGAACAATTTCTTTAGTATTTCTCCATCCATGTATTTAAAAGCAATTCTTAGGTTAGAAAGTGTAGCATAGGCTCCTCGCACAATGTTCTTGATGTGGTCCTCAGGTGACAGTTTTCTATCTAAAACCACCCCTAGATCCCTTTCTTTATCAGAATTCTTTAAAGATTTCTCACATAATTTATAGGTTGTGTGGGGTCTATGTTCACCAATTCCACATTCCATAACATGGCATTTATTCACATTAAATTCCATTTGCCAAGTGTTGCTCCAAATACTTATTTTGTCCAGGTCTTCTTGAAGGGCATGACAATCATCTAGGTTTCTTATCTTCCCTATTAACTTAGCATCATCAGCAAACATGTTCATGTAATTCTGTAATCCCTCTGGTAGATCGTTTATGTAGACAATGAACATTACCGGTGCAAGAACTGAACCCTGTGGTACTCCACTCGTGACATTCCTCCAATCCGATACCTTGCCTCTGATTACGGCCCTCATTTTTCTGTCAGTTAGGAAATTTTTCATCCATGTTAGTAGCTTACCCGTCACCCCTCCAATATGTTCCAGTTTCCAGAACAACCTCTTATGGGGAACTCTGTCGAAAGCCTTTTTTAGGTCCAGATAGATGCAGTCAACCCAACCATCTCTTTCCTGTAAAATCTCTGTTGCTCGATCATAAAAACTGAGTAAGTTCGTTACACAGGATCTTCCCGATCGAAAACCATACTGTCGGTCTGATATTATATCATTTCTCTCCAGGTGTCTACCCATTTAGTTTTAATTATTTTTCCAATATTTTGACTATACACTTGTCNTTGTGAGCAGGTGTTACAAGGTGGTGATTTAGTTATGGTAACAATTATTTACATTTCTGTCATCACGATTAAACATTTATCCAAGCAATTGCTTGTTTTAGTGCAGAAAATTCTGGTGATGAATTCTTATTTTATGGTGATTTCTGAGCCCTGGCTCCCTTTAGCCTCTTTAATGGGCCAGATTATGGTCCTAGCTCCAATAGTTGGTCACGGGTGCACAGAAGCTTGGTGTGGTTTCTAAGGCTTGAACATTCCTGTCGTATCTTTGGGAAACTGTTAAATGATCCTGACATTTTTTTTATTTCAGAATTTTATAATATCTACAGTTACATTTTCCAGTAAAATTTACATTGCTATTTTCTTTTTAGGAAATGCATGACTTGGAGAAAGAGTTCAGAGGAGAAAGAGATCAGCCGGGCTGTGGTGGGTATGTGGCTCTGCGGGCCGCTCCAAGCAACAGCCTGGTGGATCAAACTCTCACAAGTCGAGCCTGGCCTCGGGCCGGGCTTGGGGAGTAGAAGAACTCCCAGAACCCCATCAACCAGGTATCAACCAGTTACAAGCGCTTTATGCCAAGGAACAGAAAGCTAAACAGGAAGAAGTGGATGCTGCAAGAGCTTCTGCTGCTACCAGGTCAGTTTTACAGAATAAATACAGTATTTCTGGGGGAGCCCCCCTACGACCTCCCAGAGCTATCCAGGCTGATAAGGATACCCTAACTTTTGACATCAGTCGATGATGCCCTCAGAGAAGCACGAGGAGCAATGGCCCATAGAAATGCACATGTGATTTTGGAGCATTCTATATCTGCCATCGACCAGGACAGGCACCCAGAAAGGTAAGCTCAAAACAAACCCTTATTCTGGTGAAAAACAACGAAAATAGACAAACTAGTGGACAGAACTCCCCAAATGAAAACGAGCAAACAAACATGACATCACACGAGCCGCGACGTACGTCTGCGCAGCTCCCCCTTGCCCGGGAGGGAAGAGTGGGAGTCCCAGACCCCCTGCACCGGCAATCCACACTCCAGTTCTTCAACTGATGGAATATGGTAAAGTCGTGTGGCTCTAGCTCCGGACTCTTGTGCTGTGCTGTCCTCTCTTTCAGTACTGCTCTTACGGTGGCGTGCGAGCTGGGAGTCATATTCCAAAGTACTCGGGCTGCAAGGTACTTACTGTCACCTTCCCTAAGTGCCCTGTAAGTACTGCCCTTGGGGCTTGGAGTTATCTTCCGCAAGTCACCTTGGGGCTTGGAGTTATCTTCCGCAAGTCACCATGGGTCTACTGCTGTTGGTCTTTTGCTGCTTGGCAATTGACCGCCCCAATTGTTTTACGGGGTTTCCGCCCTTGTTTACCTTGGGGTAAGTGGTAGTTTATTGCACTGGTGGGGCGCAGGGAACTGCGCAGCTAGTTTTCACCTGTTACTGCGACTGGCTCTGTTCCTCCTGGGTACATTATCCTCTTGTGGGGTTTGTCTTTTCCTTTCTGTTTTGGCCTGGTAGGGGGAGGTCTGCTTTGTGTCCTTTGCCCCTGTTTAGTTAGGGTGTTGACTTATGTTCAGTGGTACACTCCCTGCTTCTCCCCTGTGAGTGGATACGTCCTGGAGGTTTAGCTTTAGTAGTTTGTTTGTTAGACTTGGGCGACAGTTAGCAGTACCCTGCTTGGGATTACCCTTAGCAGACCCAGTCTAGGGGCCCTGGGAAACCTCACGGGGGCACTTGGGGTCCGATTGATGCGACTCCTGCATCCCCTCTTGCTTTGTGCGAATTTCAGGGTTGCTCTGTCCCTTTGTCTCAGGGCGACGCTCATTGTTTTCTGGGGAGAGCCCCTTCAGCTCCCCGGAGATTATCCAGGCTGATATGCTAATGTCAGACTTTGGCATCAGTCATGTGTATGGAGTTCTATGGGTCTACCAGGGACCACGAGCCAGAACCTGGCCCCCTCAGAGAGGCAAGGGGAGCAATGGCCTATAGAAACCTCTGTGTGGTTGGAAGCATTCTATGTACAAACATTCTATGCAAACTTTAATAATATGAGACTAGATTCAAAGAAGCAAAAGGCAATATGAAAAGCACATGGAATACCATCTCTAATATCCTAGGAACAAAACAACACTCCCACAACCAGATAACACTCTCTAAGGATGGCTTTACACCGTCAACTGATTTAGAAATGGCAAAAGAATTTAATAGCTTCTTTTCATCGGTTGCTGCTAACCTTGCCAGTAAAATCCCACAGACTCAGACACATATCAACACATATCTCTCAGGCAGCTATCCAAACTCTCTTCTTCTTTCTCCAGTCAGCCTGATAGATGTTGTGTCCATCATACACTCACTAAAAACCAAAGCTGGGAACATCAGTGAAATCCCGTCCATAGTATACAAGAGCGCCTCCCAAGCCCTTGCGCCACCTATAGCTCTGCTGTTCAACAAATCCCTTGAGTGTCATACCTTCCCTGATATTCTTAAAAAAGCAAGAGTAATGCCAGTTCATAAAGGAGGTAATCCGCCAGACATAAACAATTATAGACCAATATCAAACCTACCCATACTATCAAAAATATTTGAAAAATTATCTACAAACAGCTCTACTCCTATCTCTTAAATTCGACACTCTTAGCCCCTGTCAGTTTGGCTTCCGCTCCCAAAAGAGTACCAACGATGCCATTATTAGTCTTCGTGATATATTTTACTCAGCCCTTGACAAAAATAAGTTTCCGATTGGACTTTTCATTGACCTGAGAAAGGCCTTTGACACTGTTAATCACAATTACCTCTTACGTAAACTCCATCATTATGGAATCCGAGGCCATGCACTGGACTATATCCAATCCTATCTTAGTGACAGACTCAAATGTGTAACCATCAATAATATAACCTCTCGCACTCTACCAATAACCGTTGGAGTGCCACAGGGCAGCATCTTGGGACCTCTCCTATTTCTTATATACATCAATGATCTGCCTAATGTCTCTAACATTCTGAAACCTATTTTGTTTGCTGATGATACTACCCTCATCTAACTAACTAACCCCAACCCACATACACTAAATAATGTTGTTAATAATGAACTAAAAAAAGTCCGCTTATGGATGTCAACCAATAAACTAACACTTAACATAGAAAAGACCTACTACATTTTATTTGGAAGCAAATCTACAAATGCAATTCAGCTTCAGATAGATAATGTAAACATTAGCAATAAATATGATGGAAAGTTTCTTGGCCTATTCCTAGACAAGAGACTCAACTTCAGCACCCACATACAACACATAACTAAGAAAGTCTCTAAAACAGTTGGGATACTCTCCAAAATCAGATATTATGTACCTAACTCTGCTCTTATTTCTCTATATTATGCACTAATCTATCCCTATCTTAATTATGGTATCTGTGCATGGGGTTCAACCACTGCAAACCACCTCAAGTCCATCATCACCCAGCAAAAATCTGCTATCAGAATAATAACAAATTCTGCTTTCAGACAACACTCAGCCCCCTTGTTTAACTCCCTTAATTAACATGCTAAACATAATCTCACTCCACAAATTTTCTTGTGTCAATTACATTTACAAAACCCTGTTCTTAAATGCAAATCCTGCTCTGAAACTCTCCCTGGACAGATGTAATAGGACCCATTATCACCACACCAGAAATATATATATCTTTGATATCCCCAGAGTCAAACTTAATTTGTGTAAACACTCTATGCAAATAAAGGGACCCAGTCTATGGAACTCACTCCCTAATGAATTGAAAAGCTGTCCAACTTTTGTGTCATTCAAAAACAAAACTAAAAAGTACCTAATCTCATCTGCATAGTTTTTTTACCTTGTTGCTTTAAAATTGCACTGTATCTATTGCTACCCAATCTCCCTATCTTTATGTACCCAATCCGAACATCTTTACCATTGTGATCATTGCTGTCTTCTTATATGTGCTATCAATCTGCTGTACGGTGTCTATTAATCTTATTTAAATTACCAATCAAGTTGTCAATGTAATCGATCAGAGCTTTAATATACCAATGTGCTTTAATATACTTACTATTCTCTCTCATCTCATTTTTTTTCTTGCAATGTATCTGTTATCATTTTATTAATTCTGCTAGAATTTACCTACTTAAAATGGTCTGTTAGATTAAGGACCTGCCCGAAACGCTGCGCGTACTAGTGGCTTTACAAGATTGCAAATACTATGCTATGTATTCTCTCTAACCCAATGTACCTTCTTGTATATAAATAAATAAAAATAATAAAATAAAATAATGTCTGCCATCAACCGGGTCAGGCACCCGGAAAGGTGCCTGACCCAAAAACAAACAATTGTCCCAAAACAAACCCGTATTCTTGTGAAAATTGCTACCACAACCCGAACAAGTGGATAGAACTCCCCTCAAAGAAACAAGCAAACAATCATGACGTCACACGTCGCCGCGTCGCTGTCTGCGCAGCTCCCCCCTCCCCGGGAGGGGGAAGGGGGAGCTCCAGACCTACTGCGCCGGCTATCCACCATCAGTTCTTCGGCTGATGCTAGAGGCTGAAGTCGTGTGCTCCGGCTCCGGTGGTTGTTTCAGCACTGTACCTAGAGTGTGGTGACTGTCTTCTAGGTGGTGCGTGAACTGGGAGTGATTCTCCAGTACTAGGGCTGGTTGGGCCTAGGGTTTCCTTCCCTAGGTGCCCTGTAAGTACTGCCCTTGGGGCTTGGGGCCACCTTCCACAAGTTCCTTGGGTTCTGCCTGTGCTAGGCCATTTACTGCTTGGTTTTCTGCTGCCCTTTGTGTGCTCGGGTATTCTGTCTCCCTTGTTCAATTTAGGGTAAGGGGCAGTTTACACTCGTGGGGCGCAGGGTACTGCGTAGCTTGTTGTCACCAATCATGGCTATTCAGTAAATTCAATTTTAATAATAAAAGGATAGACTGGGAGATAATAAACAGGGAACTTACAAACATTCCATGGGAAACTGTTTTAAGTAATACAAGTCCTACAGAAGGAATAGAAAAACTGACTGCGGAAGCGTATCAAGTCTGTCTGAAACATGTTCCCTTGAGGAAAGCCAGAAAGAGATCTAACGTAGAAAGAGAACGCAGACGACAGTATAAACGCAGGAAAAAAATAACAGAACTGCTTATGCAGACACGAATTTCCCGTCAAAGAAGGAATAATTTAAATAGGGAGATTGAAGAAATCGAGCGGAAATTGAAACACTCATATGAAACTGAAGAAAGGCAGTTAGAACAGAAAGCAATTCAGGAAATAAAGAAAAATCCAAAATATTTCTTCTCATATGCGAAATCAAAAGCAAAAACCACTGCCAGTATTGGACCTATTCGTACAAGTGAAGGTTCATACACGGAGGATGACAAAGAAATTAGTGAAATCCTAAAAAAGCAGTATGAGGACATGTTTAGCACTCCAATAAACAACATGAAAGTGGAAGATCCAGATAATTTCTTTATGCGGGATATTCAAACCCCTGTAAATATAACTGATATCAACACGAGCGCACTAAATTTTGAAAGAGAAATTGAAAACATGCCCATGCACTCGGCCCCAGGTCCTGACTCATGGAATTCAATATTTATAAAGAAATGCAAAGTGCCGGTAGCACAGGCACTCAGTATAGTGTGGAGGAAGAGCTTGGACACGGGGGAGATACCAGATGCACTTAAAGTAGCAGACATAGCCCCTCTACACAAGGGAGGGAGCAAAGCATTGGCAAAGAATTATAGACCAGTTGCACTAACATCGCACATCATAAAAGTATTTGAGAGAGTGATTAGGAGTCAGGTCACCAATTTCATGGAGACCAATGACCTTCACAACCCAGGCCAACATGGATTTCGAGCGGGAAGATCGTGCCTCTCACAGCTACTTGAGCACTACGACAAAGTCACTGAGGCATTAGAAGAAAAACAGAATGCTGATGTGATATACACGGACTTCGCAAAGGCTTTCGATAAATGTGACCATGGCGTGATAGCACACAAAATGAAGTCAATGGGAATAACCGGTAAAGTAGGACGCTGGATACTCAGTTTTCTGTCAAACAGGACTCAGCGAGTAACGGTCAACCATATAAAATCTAGTCCAAGTGCAGTTAAAAGCTCTGTACCTCAGGGTACAGTCCTTGCACCGCTGCTTTTCCTTATTCTCATATCAGATATAGACAAAAATACAAGTCACAGCTTCGTATCATCCTTTGCAGACGACACAAAAATCAGTATGAAAATTACCTCGGCTGAAGACATTGAAAAACTTCAAGCTGATATTAATAAAGTTTTCGACTGGGCATCAGAAAATAACATGATGTTTAACAGTGATAAATTCCAGGTACTCAGGTACGGTAAAAATGAGGACATTAAACATAATACAGAGTACAAAACACAATCAAATGTACCCATAGTAGGAAAACAGCATGTAAAGGATTTGGGAATAATAATGTCTGACGACCTAACGTTTAAGGAGCATAACCAAGCAAATATTGCGACAGCCAGAAAAATGATAGGATGGATTACGAGAACTTTCAAATCCAGGGATCCCATCACAATGGTTGTACTCTTCAAGTCACTTGTGTTGTCCCGTCTTGAGTACTGCTCAGTACTCACTTCCCCCTTCAGAGCAGGAGAGATTGCTGAAATAGAGGGAATACAGAGAACATATACGGCACACATAGACGAGGTAAAACACCTAAATTATTGGGATCGTCTCAAAGCTCTCCAAATGTACTCACTAGAAAGAAGACGAGAGAGATATCAAATAATATACACATGGAAGATACTGGAGGGCCAAGTACCAAATCTGCACAGTAAAATAACGACGTACTGGAGTGAACGATATGGAAGAAAATGCAGAATAGAACCAGTGAAGAGCAGAGGTGCCATAGGCACAATCAGAGAACACTGTATAAACATCAGAGGTCCGCGGTTGTTCAACGTCCTCCCAGCAAGCATAAGAAATATTGCCGGAACAACCGTGGACATCTTCAAGAGGAAACTAGATTTATTCCTCCAAGGAGTGCCGGACCAACCGGGCTGTGGTGGGTATGTGGGCCTGCGGGCCGCTCCAAGCAACAGCCTAGTGGACCAAACTCTCACAAGTCAAGCCTGGCCTCGGGCCGGGCTTGGGGAGTAGAAGAACTCCCAGAACCCCATCAACCAGGTATCAACCAGGTATCAACCAGGATGGCTCTGTTCTGTCTGGGTATGCTGTCCTCTTGCAGGGTTTTCTTTTTTCTTTTCGTTTGTCTGCCTGGTGGGGGTCTGCCTTCATTCTTGTTTCCTGTGTCCCCTGTGTACTGAGTGTTCTTCCTTCTTCTGGTGGTTCCCCCTGCTAGATCCCCATGAGTGTGCATGTCCCGGGGGTTCAGTTCTTAGAAGGTTATTTGATAGATTTGGGCGCTGGTTAGTAGTGACTAACGGAGATTCGGAGAGGTAATGAATCTCCGGAATTACCGGAGATTCAGATAATCCCAGGAACCTGGGATTACCTGAATCCCAGGTTCAGGTAATCCCTGCCTGGGATTACCTGAATGCGAGTCCTATTATAGTAAATGCTCAGGACCCTGGGAAACCCCTGAGGGCGTGCTGGTCCGATGGATGTGACCCTGGAGTTCCCCCTCGCTTCCAACGAGTTGGTAACGGGGTGAGAATAGCTTGAGCTACCTCATCCCTTTGTGTGTATTTTACATCAATATACGTATTTCAATTCAATTTCCAACGAGTTTGAGGGTTGCTCTGTCCCCTTGTCTCCGGGTTACTCACTCTGTCTTTGCCTCCGTCTGCTGCCTGTGGGGCTGGTGACACCTTCAGCTTGGAGTCCTGCGAGTTTTGTTGCTTGTTTGTGGCTCGGTTACCCAGTCTTATGCTGACTATGCTGATGCAGGCATCACGGGCGTTGCATGTTGTGCTTTGATGGTGGCAATGCTCTCGGTTGTTTGCTCCCCGGAAGCCCCGAGGCTGCCCCGTTTTGGTTGGTGTTGGGGCTTGGGGGTGTTGGTTGCTTTGGTTCTTTCCATGCCCCCTTGCCTTTCCCCTGTTGTGGTCTAGTCTGGTCCCTCCCTTCCTACCTGCATCCGGATCCTTACCGTCTGTGGGATCAGGGGCGGGGCAGGGTTTCGTTCGTTTTTGAGACTCGGGTGATCTCGGGAGTTCCCCTTCCGGGGTAGCGATGGGGGCATTCAAGCCTGTTCCTCCAGCCGTGTTGTATGAGTCTGCCAGTGGGCTCCCTTCCTTAGTATTTTCGCGGTTGCCCCGGTTTTTTCTTGTGAGGCCAGGGCTTTGGGGGGACGGCTCGGCCCCGGGGCCTGCCGTGTGGGTTCCTGGGACCGGGAGGGGCTGACTTTGGGGGCCTAGGGCCCCGTTGGACCCTGCCGGGGTTTTTTTACCCT
>WNGS01162042.1:25343-52247 GCA_020271785.1 Procambarus virginalis
ACCACCACTACAGCCAGGCAGGACAAGCCACCACTACAGCCAGGCAGGACAGTCACCACTACAGCCAGGAAGGCCAGGCAGGACAGTCACCAACTACAGCCAGGCAGGGAGAACCACCAATACAGCCAGGCAGGGCAGCCACCGCTACAGCCAGGCAGGACAGCCACCACAACAGCCAGGCAGGACAGCCACTGCTACATCCAGGCAGGACAGCCACTGCAGGCGGGACAGCCACTGCTACAGCCAGTCAGGACAGCCACCCTACAGACAGGCAGGACAGTCACCACTACGGCCAGGCAGGACAGTCACTGTTACAGCCAGGCAGGACAGTCGCCACTACAGCAGGGCAGGACAGCCACCACTACAGCAAGGCAGGACAGCCACCACTACAAGCCAGGCAGGACAGCCACTACAACAGCCTAGGCAGGACAGCCACCGATACAGCCAGGCAGGACAACCACAACTACAGCCAGGCCCCAGGACAGCCACCACTATAGCCAGGCAGGACAGCCACCACTACTACAGCCAGGACAGGAGAGCTACCACTACAGCCAGGTAGGACAGCCACCACTACACCGAGGCAGGACAGCCACCACTATAGCCAGGCAGGACAGCCACTGATACAACCAGGCAGGACAGCCACGGCTGCAGCCAGGCAGGACAGACACAACTACAGCCAGGCAGGACATCCACTGCATACAACCAGGCAGGACAGCCACGGCTACAACCAGGCAGGACAGCCACCGATACAGCCAGGCAGGACAACCACCACTACAGCCAGGCACGACAGACACTACTACAGCCAGGCACGACAGCCACTGCTACAGCCAGGCATGACAGTCACTACTACAGCCATGGCAGGACAGCCACCACTACACCAACGGCAAGGACAGCCAACACTTGACTGTCCTGCCTGGCTGTAGTGGTGGCTGTCCTGCTGGCTGTAGTGGTGACTGTCCTGCCTGGCTGTAGTGGTGACTGTCCTGCCTGGCTGTAGTGGTGGCTGTCCTGCCTGGCTGTAGTGGTGACTGTCCTGCCTGGCTGTAGCGGAGGCTGTCCTGCCTGGCTGTAGTGGTGGCTGTCCTGCCGGCTGTATGGTGGCTGTCTGCCTGGCTATGGTGGCTGTCCTGCCTGGCTGTAGCGGTGGCTGTCCTGCCTGGCTGTAGCAGTGGCTGACCTGCCTGGCTGTAGTAGTGGCTGTCCTGCCTGGCTGTAGTGGTGGCTGTCCTGCCTGGCTGTAGTGTGGCTGTCCTGCCTGGCTGTAGTGGTGGCTGTCCTGCCTGGGGTAGCAGTGGCTGTCCTGCCTGGCTGTAGTAGTGGCTGTCCTGCCTGGCTGTAGTGGTGGCTGTCCTGCCTGGCTGTAGCGGTGGCTGTCCTGCCTGGCTGTAGTGGTGGCTGTCCTGCCTGGCTGTAGTAGTGGCTGTCCTGCCTGGCTGTAGTGATGGGGGCTGTCCTGCCTGGCTGTAGCAGTGGCTGTCCTGCCTGGTTGTAGCAGTGGCTGTCCTGCCTGGCTGTAGTGGGGTGTCCTGCCTGGCTGTAGTAGTGGCTGACCTGCCTGGCTGTAGTGGTGGCTGTCCTGCCTGGCTGTAGTGGTGGCTGTCCTGCCTGGCTGTAGTGTGGCTGTCCTGCCTGGCTGTATGGTGGCTGTCCTGCCTGGTTGTAGCGGTGGCTGTCTGCCTGGCTGTAGCAGTGGCTGTCCTGCCTGGCTGTAGTGGTGGCTGTCCTGCCTGGCTGTAGCAGTGGCTGTCCTGCCTGGCTGTAGCAGTGGCTGTCCTGCCTGGCTGTAGGGTGGCTGTCCTGCCTGGCTGTAGTAGTGGCTGTCCTGCCTGGCTGTAGTGTGGCTGTCCTGCCTGGCTGTAGCAGTGGCTCCTGCCTGGCTGTAGTGGGACTGTCCTGCCTGGCTGTAGTAGTGGCTGTCCTGCCTGGCTGTAGTAGTGGCTGTCCTGCCTGGCTGTAGTGGTGGCTGTCCTGCCTGGTGTAGTGGTGGCTGTCCTGCCTGGCTGTAGGTGGCTGTCCTGCCTGGCTGTAGCGTGGCTGTCCTGCTGGCTGTAGTAGTGGCTGTCCTGCCTGGCTGTAGTGGTGTTTGTCCTGCCTGGCTGTATCGGTGGCTGTCCTGCCTGGTTGTAGCAGTGGCTGTCCTGCCTGGCTGTAGTAGTGGCTGTCCTGCCTGGCTGTAGTAGTGGCTGACCTGCCTGCCTGTAGCAGTGGCTGTCCTGCCTGGCTGTCATGGTGACTGTCCTGCCTGGCTGTAGCAGTGGCTGTCCTGCCTGGCTGTAGCAGTGACTGTCCTGCCTGGCTGTAGCAGTGGCTGTCCTGCCTGGCTGTAGCCGTGGCTGTCCTGCCTGGCTGTAGCAGTGGCTGTCCTGCCTGGCTGTCATGGTGACTGTCCTGCCTGGCTGTAGTAGTGGCTGACCTGCCTGGCTGTAGCAGTGGCTGTCCTGCCTGGCTGTCATGGTGACTGTCCTGCCTGGCTGTAGCAGTGGCTGTCCTGCCTGGCTGTAGTAGTGGCTGTCCTGCCTGGCTGTAGCAGTGGCTGTCCTGCCTGGCTGTAGCAGTGACTGTCCTGCCTGGCTGTAGCAGTGGCTGTCATGGTGACTGTCCTGCCTGGCTGTAGTGGTGACTGTCCTGCCTGGCTGTAGTGGTTACTGTCCTGCCTGGCTGTAGTAGTGACTGTCCTGCCTGGCTGTAGTAGTGGCTGTCCTGCCTGGCTGTAGTAGTGGCTGTCCTGCTGCTGTAGCGGTGGCTGTCCTGCCTGGCTGTAGTAGTGGCTGTCCTGCCTGGCTGTCATGGTGGCTGTCCTGCCTGGCTGTAGCAGTGGCTGTCCTGCCTGGCTGTAGCGGTGGCTGTCCTGCCTGGCTGTAGTAGTGGCTGTCCTGCCTGGCTGTAGTGGTGCTGTCCTGCCTGGCTGTAGTAGTGGCTGTCCTGCCTGGCTGTAGTAGTGGCTGTCCTGCCTGGCTGTAGCGGTGGCTGTCCTGCCTGGCTGTAGTGGTGACTGTCCTGCCTGGCTGTAGTGGTGGCTGTCCTGCCTGGCTGTAGCAGTGACTGTCCTGCCTGGCTGTAGTGGTGGCTGTCCTGCCTGGCTGTAGTAGTGGCTGTTCTGCCTGGCTGTAGTAGTGGCTCACCTGCCTGGCTGTAGTAGTGGCTGACCTGCCTGGCTGTGGTAGTGGCTGACCTGCCTGGCTGTAGTAGTGGCTGTCCTGCCTGGCTGGCTGTAGTGATGGCTGTCCTGCCTGGCTGTAGCAGTGGCTGTCCTGCCTGGCTGTAGTAGTGGCTGACCTGCCTGGCTGTAGTGGTGGCTGTCCTGCCTGGCTGTCATGGTGACTGTCCTGCCTGGCTGTAGTGGTGGCTGTCCTGCCTGGCTGTAGTGGTGGCTGTCCTGCCTGGCTGTTGTGGTGGCTGTCCTGCCTGGCTGTAGTATTGGCTGTCCTGCCTGGCTGTAGTAGTGACTGTCCTGCCTGGCTGTAGTAGTGGCTGTCCTGCCTGGCTGTCATGGTGACTGTCCTGCCTGGCTGTAGTGGTGGCTGTCCTGCCTGGCTGTAGCAGTGGCTGTCCTGCCTGGCTGTAGCAGTGACTGTCCTGCCTGGCTGTAGTGGTGACTGTCCTGCCTGGCTGTAGTGGTGACTGTCCTGCCTGGCTGTAGCAGTGGCTGTCCTGCCTGGCTGTCATGGTGACTGTCCTGCCTGGCTGTAGTGGTGACTGTCCTGCTGGCTGTAGCAGTGGCTGTCCTGCCTGGCTGTCATGGTGACTGTCCTGCCTGGCTGTAGCAGTGGCTGTCCTGCCTGGCTGTAGCAGTGGCTGACCTGCCTGGCTGTAGCAGTGGCTGTCCTGCCTGGCTGTCATGGTGACTGTCCTGCCTGGCTGTAGCAGTGGCTGTCCTGCCTGGCTGTAGCAGTGACTGTCCTGCCTGGCTGTAGCAGTGGCTGTCCTGCCTGGCTGTCATGGTGACTGTCCTGCCTGGCTGTAGTGGTGACTGTCTTGCCTGGCTGTAGCAGTGGCTGTCCTGCCTGGCTGTCATGGTGACTGTCCTGCCTGGCTGTAGTGGTGACTGTCCTGCCTGGCTGTTTTGGTGACTGTCCTGCCTGGCTGTAGTAGTGGCTGTCCTGCCTGGCTGTCATGGTGGCTGTCCTGCCTGGCTGTAGCAGTGGCTGTCCTGCCTGGCTGTAGCGGTGGCTGTCCTGCCTGGCTGTAGTAGTGGCTGTCCTGCCTGGCTGTGGTGGTGACTGTCCTGCCTGGTTGTAGCAGTGACTGTCCTGCCTGGCTGTAGTGGTGACTGTCCTGCCTGGCTGTATTGGTGACTGTCCTGCCTGGCTGTAGTAGTGGCTGTCCTGCCTGGCTGTAGTGGTGACTGTCCTGCCTGGCTGTAGTGGTGGCTGTCCTGCCTGGCTGTAGTGGTGGCTGTCCTGCCTGGCTGTAGTAGTGGCTGTCCTGCCTGGCTGTAGTGGTGACTGTCCTGCCTGGCTGTAGTAGTGACTGTCCTGCCTGGCTGTAGTAGTGGCTGTCCTGCCTGGCTGTAGTGGTGGCTGTCCTGCCTGGCTGTAGTAGTGACTGTCCTGCCTGGCTGTAGCAGTGGCTGTCCTCCTGGCTGTAGCAGTGGCTGTCCTGCCTGGCTGTCATGGTGACTGTCCTGCCTGGCTGTAGTAGTGGCTGTCCTGCCTGGCTGTAGTAGTGGCTGACCTGCCTGGCTGTAGCAGTGGCTGTCCTGCCTGGCTGTCATGGTGACTGTCCTGCCTGGCTGTAGCAGTGGCTGTCCTGCCTGGCTGTAGCAGTGACTGTCCTGCCTGGCTGTAGCAGTGGCTGTCCTGCCTGGCTGTAGCAGTGGCTGTCCTGCCTGGCTGTAGCAGTGGCTGTCCTGCCTGGCTGTCATGGTGACTGTCCTGCCTGGCTGTAGTAGTGGCTGACCTGCCTGGCTGTAGCAGTGGCTGTCCTGCCTGGCTGTCATGGTGACTGTCCTGCCTGGCTGTAGCAGTGGCTGTCCTGCCTGGCTGTAGTAGTGGCTGTCCTGCCTGGCTGTAGTGGTGGCTGTCCTGCCTGGCTGTAGCAGTGGCTGTCCTGCCTGGCTGTATGGTGACTGTCCTGCCTGGCTGTAGTAGTGGCTGACCTGCCTGGCTGTAGTAGTGGCTGTCCTGCCTGGCTGTCATGGTGACTGTCCTGCCTGGCTGTAGCAGTGGCTGTCCTGCCTGGCTGTAGCAGTGGCTGTCCTGCCTGGCTGTAACAGTGGCTGTCCTGCCTGGCTGTAGCAGTGGCTGTCCTGCCTGGCTGTAGCAGTGGCTGTCCTGCCTGGCTGTATGGTGACTGTCCTGCCTGGCTGTCATGGTGACTGTCCTGCCTGGCTGTAGTAGTGGCTGTCCTGCCTGGCTGTAGCAGTGGCTGTCCTGCCTGGCTGTCATGGTGACTGTCCTGCCTGGCTGTAGCAGTGGCTGTCCTGCCTGGCTGTAGCATTGACTGTCCTGCCTGGCTGTAGCAGTGGCTGTCCTGCCTGGCTGTCATGGTGACTGTCCTGCCTGGCTGTAGTAGTGGCTGTCCTGCCTGGCTGTAGCAGTGGCTGTCCTGCCTGGCTGTAGCAGTGACTGTCCTGCCTGGCTGTAGTGGTGGCTGTCCTGCCTGGCTGTAGTGGTGGCTGTCCTGCCTGGCTGTAGCAGTGGCTGTCCTGCCTGGCTGTAGTGGTGACTGTCCTGCCTGGCTGTCGTAGTGGCTGTCCTGCCTGGCTGTAGTAGTGGCTGTCCTGCCTGGCTGTAGTAGTGGCTGACCTGCCTGGCTTTAGTAGTGGCTGTCCTGCCTGGCTGTAGTAGTGACTGTCCTGCCTGGCTGTAGTGGTGACTGTCCTGCCTGGCTGTAGTAGTGGCTGTCCTGCCTTGCTGTAGTAGTGGCTGTCCTGCCTGGCTGTAGCAGTGGCTGTCCTGCCTGGCTGTAGTGGTGACTGTCCTGCCTGGCTGTAGTAGTGGCTGTCCTGCCTGGCTGTAGTGGTGGCTGTTCTGCCTGGCTGTAGTAGTGGCTCACCTGCCTGGCTGTAGTAGTGGCTGACCTGCCTGGCTGTGGTAGTGGCTGACCTGCCTGGCTGTAGTAGTGGCTGTCCTGCCTGCCTGGCTGTAGTGATGGCTGTCCTCCCTGGCTGTAGCAGTGGCTGTCCTGCCTGGCTGTAGTAGTGGCTGACCTGCCTGGCTGTAGTGGTGGCTGTCCTGCCTGGCTGTCATGGTGACTGTCCTGCCTGGCTGTAGTGGTGGCTGTCCTGCCTGGCTGTAGTGGTGGCTGTCCTGCCTGGCTGTTGTGGTGGCTGTCCTGCCTGGCTGTAGTATTGGCTGTCCTGCCTGGCTGTAGTAGTGACTGTCCTGCCTGGCTGTAGTAGTGGCTGTCCTGCCTGGCTGTCATGGTGACTGTCCTGCCTGGCTGTAGTGGTGGCTGTCCTGCCTGGCTGTAGCAGTGGCTGTCCTGCCTGGCTGTAGCAGTGACTGTCCTGCCTGGCCGTAGTGGTGACTGTCCTGCCTGGCTGTAGTGGTGACTGTCCTGCCTGGCTGTAGCAGTGGCTGTCCTGCCTGGCTGTCATGGTGACTGCCCTGCCTGGCTGTAGTGGTGACTGTCCTGCTTGGCTGTAGCAGTGGCTGTCCTGCCTGGCTGTCATGGTGACTGTCCTGCCTGGCTGTAGCAGTGGCTGTCCTGCCTGGCTGTAGCAGTGGCTGACCTGCCTGGCTGTAGCAGTGGCTGTCCTGCCTGGCTGTCATGGTGACTGTCCTGCCTGGCTGTAGCAGTGGCTGTCCTGCCTGGCTGTAGCAGTGACTGTCCTGCCTGGCTGTAGCAGTGGCTGTCCTGCCTGGCTGTCATGGTGACTGTCCTGCCTGGCTGTAGTGGTGACTGTCTTGCCTGGCTGTAGCAGTGGCTGTCCTGCCTGACTGTCATGGTGACTGTCCTGCCTGGCTGTAGTAGTGGCTGTCCTGCCTGGCTGTCATGGTGGCTGTACTGCCTGGCGGTAGCAGTGGCTGTCCTGCCTGGCTGTAGCGGTGGCTGTCCTGCCTGGCTGTAGTAGTGGCTGTCCTGCCTGGCTGTGGTGGTGACTGCCCTGCCTGGTTGTAGCAGTGACTGTCCTGCCTGGCTGTATTGGTGACTGTCCTGCCTGGCTGTAGTAGTGGCTGTCCTGCCTGGCTGTAGCGGTGGCTGTCCTGCCTGGCTGTAGTGGTGACTGTCCTGCCTGGCAGTAGTGGTGGCTGTCCTGCCTGGCTGTAGTGGTGGCTGTCCTGCCTGGCTGTAGTAGTGGCTGTCCTGCCTGACTGTAGTGGTGACTGTCCTGCCTGGCTGTAGTAGTGACTGTCCTGCCTGGCTGTAGTAGTGGCTGTCCTGCCTGGCTCTAGTGGTGGCTGTCCTGCCTGGCTGTAGTAGTGACTGTCCTGCCTGGCTGTAGCAGTGGTTGTCCTCCTGGCTGTAGCAGTGGCTGTCCTGCCTGGCTGTCATGGTGACTGTCCTGCCTGGCTGTAGTAGTGGCTGTCCTGCCTGGCTGTAGTAGTGGCTGACCTGCCTGCCTGTAGCAGTGGCTGTCCTGCCTGGCTGTCATGGTGACTGTCCTGCCTGGCTGTAGCAGTGGCTGTCCTGCCTGGCTGTATCAGTGACTGTCCTGCCTGGCTGTAGCAGTGGCTGTCCTGCCTGGCTGTAGCAGTGGCTGTCCTGCCTGGCTGTAGCAGTGGCTGTCCTGCCTGGCTGTCATGGTGACTGTCCTGCCTGGCTGTAGTAGTGGCTGACCTGCCTGGCTGTAGCAGTGGCTATCCTGCCTGGCTGTCATGGTGACTGTCCTGCCTGGCTGTAACAGTGGCTGTACTGCCTGGCTGTAGTAGTGGCTGTCCTGCCTGGCTGTAGCAGTGGCTGTCCTGCCTGGCTGTAGCAGTGACTGTCCTGCCTGGCTGTAGCAGTGGCTGTCATGGTGACTGTCCTGCCTGGCTGTAGTGGTGACTGTCCTGCCTGGCTGTAGTGGTGACTGTCCTGCCTGGCTGTTTTGGTGACTGTCCTGCCTGGCGGTAGTAGTGGCTGTCCTGCCTGGCTGTAGTAGTGGCTGTCCTGCTTGCTGTAGCGGTGGCTGTCCTGCCTGGCTGTAGTAGTGGCTGTCCTGCCTGGCTGTCATGGTGGCTGTCCTGCCTGGCGGTAGCAGTGGCTGTCCTGCCTGGCTGTAGCGGTGGCTGTCCTGCCTGGCTGTAGTAGTGGCTGCCCTGCCTGGCTGTATTGGTGACTGTCCTGCCTGGCTGTAGTAGTGGCTGTCCTGCCTGGCTGTAGTAGTGGCTGTCCTGCCTGGCTGTAGCGGTGGCTGTCCTGCCTGGCTGTAGTGGTGACTGTCCTGCCTGGCTGTAGTAGTGGCTGTCCTGCCTGGCTGTAGTATTGGCTGTCCTGCCTGCTGTAGCAGTGACTGTCCTGCCTGGCTGTATGATGACTGTCCTGCATGGCTGTAGTGATGGCTGTCCTGCTTGACTGTAGTAGTGGCTGTCCTGACTGGCTGTAGCAGTGGCTGTCCTGCCTGGCTGTAGTTGTGGCTGTCCTGCCTGGCTGTAGTAGTGGCTGACCTGCCTGGCTGTAGTAGTGGCTGACCTGCCTGGCTGTAGTAGTGGCTGACCTGCCTGGCTGTAGTAGTGGCTGTCCTGCCTGGCTGTAGTGGTGACTCCTGCCTGGCTGTAGTAGTGGCTGTCCTGCCTGGCTGTCATTGTGACTGTCCTGCCTGGATGTAGTGCTGGCTGTCCTGCCTGGCTGTAGTGGTGGCTGTCCTGCCTGGCTGTCATGGTGACTGTCCTGCCTTGCTGTAGTAGTGGCTGTCCTGCCTGGCTGTAGTGGTGGCTGTCCTGCCTGGCTGTAGTGGTGGCTGTCCTGCCTGGCTGTAGTAGTGGCTGTCCTGCTGGCTGTAGTAGTGACTGTCCTGCCTGGCTGTAGTAGTGGCTGTCCTGCCTGGCTGTAGTGGTGGCTGTCCTGCCTGGCTGTAGTGGTGGCTGTCCTGCCTGGCTGTAGTAGTGGCTGTCCTGCCTGGCTGTAGCAGTGGCTGTCCTGCCTGGCTGTAGCATGGCTGTCCTGCCTGGCTGTAGTGGTGGCTGTCCTGCCTGGCTGTAGTAGTGGCTGTCCTGCCTGGCTGTAGTAGTGGCTGTCCTGCCTGGCTGTTAGTGGCTGTCCTGCCTGGCTGTAGCAGTGGCTGTCCTGCCTGGCTGTAGCGGTGGCTGTCCTGCCTGGCTGTAGCAGTGACTGTCCTGCCTGGCTGTAGTAGTGGCTGTCCTGCCTGGCTGTAGCAGTGGCTGTCCTGCCTGGCTGTAGTGGTGGCTGTCCTGCCTGGTGTAGTGGTGGCTGTCCTGCCTGGCTGTAGTGGTGGCTGTCCTGCCTGGCTGTAGTGGTGGCTGTCCTGCCTGGCTGTAGTAGTGGCTGTCCTGCCTGGCTGTAGTGGTGGCTGTCCTGCCTGGCTGTATCGGTGGCTGTCCTGCCTGGCTGTACAGTGGCTGTCCTGCCTGGCTGTAGTTGTGGCTGTCCTGCCTGGCTGTAGTAGTGGCTGTCCTGCCTGGCTGTAGTAGTGGCTGTCCTGCCTGGCTGTAGTAGTGGACTGTCCTGCCTGGCTGTAGTAGTGGCTGTCCTGCCTGGGTGTAGTGTGGCTGTCCTGCCTGGCTGTAGTGGTGGCTGTCCTGCCTGGCTGTCATGGTGACTGTCCTGCCTGGCTGTAGTAGTGGCTGTCCTGCCTGGCTGTAGTGGTGGCTGTCCTGCCTGGCTGTAGTGGTGGCTGTCCTGCCTGGCTGTAGTAGTGGCTGTCCTGCCTGGCTGTAGTAGTGACTGTCCTGCCTGGCTGTAGTAGTGGCTGTCCTGCCTGGCTGTAGTGGTGGCTGTCCTGCCTGGCTGTAGTGGTGGCTGTCCTGCCTGGCTGTAGTGGTGGCTGTCCTGCCTGGCTGTAGTAGTGGCTGTCCTGCCTGGCTGTAGCAGTGGCTGTCCTGCCTGGCTGTAGCAGTGGCTGACCTGCCTGGCTGTAGTGGTGGCTGTCCTGCCTGGCTGTAGTAGTGACTGTCCTGCCTGGCTGTAGTAGTGGCTGTCCTGCCTGGCTGTAGCAGTGGCTGTCCTGCCTGGCTGTAGCAGTGGCTGACCTGCCTGGCTGTAGCAGTGGCTGACCTGCCTGGCTGTAGCGGTGGCTGTCCTGCCTGGCTGTAGCAGTGACTGTCCTGCCTGGCTGTAGTAGTGACTGTCCTGCCTGGCTGTAGTGGTGACTGTCCTGCCTGGCTGTAGCGGTGGCTGTCCTGCCTGGCTGTAGTAGTGACTGTCCTGCCTGGCTGTAGTGGTGGCTGTCCTGCCTGGTGTAGTGGTGGCTGTCCTGCCTGGCTGTAGTGGTGGCTGTCCTGCCTGGCTGTAGCAGTGGCTGTCCTGCCTGGCTGTAGTAGTGGCTGTCCTGCCTGGCTGTAGTGGTGGCTGTCCTGCCTGGCTGTATCGGTGGCTGTCCTGCCTGGCTGTAGCAGTGGCTGTCCTGCCTGGTTGTATCAGTGGCTGTCCTGCCTGGCTGTAGTTGTGGGTGTCCTGCCTGGCTGTAGTAGTGGCTGACCTGCCTGGCTGTAGTGGTGGCTGTCCTGCCTGGTGTAGTTGTGGCTGTCCTGCCTGGCTGTAGTGGTGACTGTCCTGCCTGGCTGTAGTAGTGGCTGTCCTGCCTGGCTGTAGCGGTGGCTGTCCTGCCTGGCTGTAGTGGTGGCTGTCCTGCCTGGCTGTATCGGTGGCTGTCCTGCCTGGCTGTAGTAGTGGCTGTCCTGCCTGGCTGTAGTGGTGGCTGTCCTGCCTGGCTGTAGTGGTGGCTGTCCTGCCTGGCTGTAGTGGCGACTGTCCTGCCTGCCTGTAGTGTTGACTGTCCTGCCTGGCTGTAGTGGTGACTGTCCTGCCTGGCTGTAGTAGTGGCTGTCCTGCCTGGCTGTAGTGGTGGCTGTCCTGCCTGGCTGTATCGGTGGCTGTCCTGCCTGGCTGTAGTAGTGGCTGTCCTGCCTGGCTGTAGTGGTGGCTGTCCTGCCTGGCTGTAGTGGTGGCTGTCCTGCCTGGCTGTAGTGGTGACTGTCCTGCCTGGCTGTAGTGTTGACTGTCCTGCCTGGCTGTAGTGGTGACTGTCCTGCCTGGCTGTAGTAGTGGCTGTCCTGCCTGGCTGTAGTAGTGGCTGTCCTGCCTGGCTGTAGCAGTGGCTGACCTGCCTGGCTGTAGCAGTGGCTGACCTGCCTGGCTGTAGTGGTGGCTGTCCTGCCTGGCTGTAGTAGTGACTGTCCTGCCTGGCTGTAGTAGTGGCTGTCCTGCCTGGCTGTAGCAGTGGCTGTCCTGCCTGGCTGTAGCAGTGGCTGACCTGCCTGGCTGTAGCAGTGGCTGTCCTGCCTGGCTGTAGCGGTGGCTGTCCTGCCTGGCTGTAGCAGTGACTGTCCTGCCTGGCTGTAGTAGTGACTGTCCTGCCTGGCTGTAGTGGTGACTGTCCTGCCTGGCTGTAGCGGTGGCTGTCCTGCCTGGCTGTAGTAGTGACTGTCCTGCCTGGCTATAGTGGTGGCTGTCCTGCCTGGTGTAGTGGTGGCTGTCCTGCCTGGCTGTAGTGGTGGCTGTCCTGCCTGGCTGTAGCAGTGGCTGTCCTGCCTGGCTGTAGCAGTGGCTGTCCTGCCTGGCTGTAGTTGTGGGTGTCCTGCCTGGCTGTAGTAGTGGCTGACCTGCCTGGCTGTAGTGGTGGCTGTCCTGCCTGGTGTAGTGGTGGCTGTCCTGCCTGGCTGTAGTGGTGACTGTCCTGCCTGGCTGTAGTAGTGGCTGTCCTGCCTGGCTGTAGCGGTGGCTGTCCTGCCTGGCTGTAGTGGTGGCTGTCCTGCCTGGCTGTATCGGTGGCTGTCCTGCCTGGCTGTAGTAGTGGCTGTCCTGCCTGGCTGTAGTGGTGGCTGTCCTGCCTGGCTGTAGTGGTGGCTGTCCTGCCTGGCTGTAGTGGTGACTGTCCTGCCTGGCTGTATTGGTGACTGTCCTGCCTGGCTGTAGTGGTGGCTGTCCTGCCTGGCTGTAGTGTGACTGTCCTGCCTGGCTGTAGTGGTGGCTGTCCTGCCTGGCTGTAGTGGTGGCTGTCCTGCCTGGCTGTAGTGGTGGCTGTCCTGCCTGGCTGTAGTGTTGACTGTCCTGCCTGGCTGTAGTGGTGGCTGTCCTGCCTGGCTGTAGTGGTGGCTGTCCTGCCTGGCTGTAGTGGTGACTGTCCTGCCTGGCTGTAGTGGTTACTGTCCTGCCTGGCTGTAGTGGTGGCTGTCCTGCCTGGCTGTAGTGTTGACTGTCCTGCCTGGCTGTAGTGGTGGACTGTCCTGCCTGGCTGTAGTGGTGGCTGTCCTGCCTGGCTGTAGTGGTGACTGTCCTGCCTGGCTGTAGTGGTGACTGTCCTGCCTGGCTGTAGTGTTGACTGTCCTGCCTGTCTGTAGTGGTGACTGTCCTGCCTGGCTGTAGTGGTGGCTGTCCTGCCTGGCTGTAGCAGTGGCTGTCCTGCCTGGCTGTAGCAGTGACTGTCCTGCTTGGCTGTAGTGGTGGCTGTCCTGCCTGGCTGTAGCGGTGGCTGCCCTGCCTGGCTGTAGTTGTGGTTCTCCTGCCTGGCTGTAGTGGTGGCTGTCCTGCCTGGCCTTCCTGGCTGTAGTGGTGACTGTCCTGCCTGGCTGTAGTGGTGGCTGTCCTGCCTGGCTGTAGTGGTGAGTGTCCTGCCTGGCTGTAGTGGTGGCTGTCCTACCTGGCTGTAGTGGTGGCTGTCCTGCCTGGCTGTAGTGGTGAGTGTCCTGCCTGGCTGTAGCGGTGGCTGTCCTACCTGGCTGTAGTTGTGGTTCTCCTGCCTGGCTGTAGTGGTGACTGTCCTGCCTGGCCTTCCTGGCTGTAGTGGTGACTGTCCTGCCTGGCTGTAGTGGTGGCTGTCCTGCCTGGCTGTAGTGGTGACTGTCCTGCCTGGCTGTAGTGGTGACTGTCCTGCCTGGCTGTAGTGGTGGCTGTCCTGCCTGGCTGTAGTGGTGAGTGTCCTGCCTGGCTGTAGTGGTGGCTGTCCTATCTGGCTGTAGTGGTGGCTGTCCTGCCTGGCTGTATCGGTAGCTGTCCTGCCTGGCTGTATCGGTGGCTGTCCTGCCTAGTTGTAGCGGTGGCTGTCCTGCCTGGCTGTAGCAGTGGCTGACCTGCCTGGCTGTAGCAGTGGCTGACCTGCCTGGCTGTAGTGGTGGCTGTCCTGCCTTGGTGTAGTGGTGGCTGTCCTGCCTGGCTGTAGTGGTGGCTGTCCTGCCTGGCGGTAGCAGTGGCTGTCCTGCCTGGCTGTAGTAGTGGCTGTCCTGCCTGGCTGTAGTGATGGTTGTCCTGCCTGGCTGTATCGGTGGCTGTCCTGCCTGGTTGTAGTGGTGGCTGTCCTGCCTGGCTGTAGTAGTGGCTGTCCTGCCTGGCTGTAGTGATGGTTGTCCTGCCTGGTTGTAGCAGTGGCTGTCCTGCCTGGTTGTAGCAGTGTCTGTCCTGTCTGGCTGTAGTTGTGGGTGTCCTGCCTGGCTGTAGTAGTGGCTGACCTGCCTGGCTGTAGTGGTGGCTGTCCTGCCTTGGTGTAGTGGTGGCTGTCCTACCTGGCTGTAGTGGTAGCTGTCCTGCCTGGCTGTATCGGTGGCTGTCCTGCCTAGTTGTAGCGGTGGCTGTCCTGCCTTGCTGTAGCAGTGGCTGACCTGCCTGGCCGTAGTGGTGGCAGTCCTGCCTGGCTGTAGCAGTGGCTGACCTGCCTGGCTGTAGCAGTGGCTGACCTGCCTGGCTGTAGTGGTGGCTGTCCTGCCTGGCTGTAGCAGTGGCTGACCTGCCTTGCTGTAGTGGTGGCTGTCCTGCCTGGCTGTAGCAGTGGCTGTCCTGCCTGGCTGTAGTGGTGACTGTCCTGCCTGGCTGTAGTGGTGACTGTCCTGCCTGGCTGTAGTAGTGGCTGAACTTCCTGGCTGTAGCAGTGGCTGACCTGCCTGGCTGTAGTGGTGGCTGTCCTGCCTTGGTGTAGTGGTGGCTGTGCTGCCTGGCTGTAGTGGTGGCTGTCCTGCCTGGCTGTAGCAGTGGCTGTCCTGCCTGGCTGTAGTAGTGGCTGTCCTGCCTGGCTGTAGTGGTGGTTGTCCTGCCTGGCTGTATCGGTGGCTGTCCTGCCTGGTTGTAGCAGTGGCTGTCCTGCCTGGCTGTAGTAGTGGGTGTCCTGCCTGGCTGTAGTAGTGGCTGACCTGCCTGGCTGTAGTGGTGGCTCTCCTGCCTGGCTGTAGTGGTGACTGTCCTGCCTGGCCTGCCTGGCTGTAGTGGTGACTGTCCTGCCTGGCTGTAGTGGTGGCTGTCCTGCCTGGCTGTAGTGGTGAGTGTCCTGCCTGGCTGTAGTGGTGAGTGTCCTACCTGGCTGTAGTGGTAGCTGTCCTGCCTGGCTGTATCGGTTGCTGTCCTGCCTGGCTGTATCGGTGGCTGTCCTGCCTAGTTGTAGCGGTGGCTGTCCTGCCTGTCTGTAGCAGTGGCTGACCTGCCTGGCTGTAGTGGTGGCAGTCCTGCCTGGCTGTTGAAATGGCTGACCTGCCTGGCTGTAGTGGTGGCAGTCCTGCCTGGCTGTTGAAATGGCTGTCTTGCCTGCCGATGGTCTGGGCTGTCTTTCGTTGCTGCAGCCAGATACATCTTGCCTGTACAACCTTCTACTTGATAAATAATGTTTCAACTTGTTTGTAGGGGGTCTGCACCAAGCAACAGCCTGTTGGACCAAGGTATCACAAGTCAAGCCTGGCCCCAAGCAGGGTCGGGGGAGTAGAACAACTCCAGGAACCCACTTCAGGTATTCTTCAGGTAGCTGGGGTTGTCATGTCAGGCTGGATATTTTGTCCAAGTGTTTCTAGGGCTGCGTGGTTGTTGCCAGGGCTTTCTTACCTAGCGGGCTTGCCCAAATTGTGAGGTCTCGGTGTTTTTTTTTTTGGGGGGGGGAGGCATCCTATGTTTTCTTGCCAAGGTGCTGTTCTTGTCTTGCAGGCATCATGGTCTCATCCTGATGTTCTTTGTTCCCTTATTCTTTCTGGGGAGAGCCCCTTCAACTCCCAAGAGCTTACTAAGCTGATATGCTAATGTCAGACTTTGGCATCAGTCATGTGTATGAAGTTTTGAGGCCTACAGGGACCCGAGCCAGAACCTGGCCCCCCTCTGAGAGGCATGGGGAGCAATGGCCTATAGAAATCCCATATGGTTGGAAGCTTTCTATGTCTGCCATCGACCAGTTCAGGCAGCCAGAAAGGTAAGCACCCCAAAACAAACCCCTATTCTGGTTAAATTATTGCTACCAAAAGCCGAACAACTGGATAGAACTCCCCTAAAAGAAATGAGCAAACGACCATGACGTCACACGCCGCCGGGCTGCTGTCTGCGCAGCTCCCCATTCCCAGGGAGGGGGAAAGGGTGGCCCAAACCCCCCGTGCCGGATATCCACCCTACAGTTCTCAGGCTGATGCTAGAGGTGGAGGTCGTGTGCTTGGCTCCAGCTTTTCCAGCACTGTGCATTGAGTGTGGTGGCTGTCTTCTGGGGGTGTGAGAGCCAGGAGTTATTCTTCAGTACTCGGGCTGAATATGCCTAAGGTTATCTTCCCTAGGTGCCCTTTACGTACTGCCCTTGGGGCTTGGGGTTACCTTCCACAAGTTCTCGGGGTCTGCCCCTGCTAGGTCATATTAATGTTGGTTTTTGGCTGCCCTTTGGATGCTGGGGGGTTTTGTCTTCCTGGTTTACCTTAGGGTAAGAGGCAGTTTGCACTGGTGGGGTGCAGGGTGCTGCGCAGCTTGTTTTCACTACTTACAGTGTCCGGCTCTGTTCCTTGGGGTACGTTGTTCTCTTGCTGGGTTTTGTTTTTCTTTTTGTTTTCGCCTTGTAGGGTTCTTGGTGAACTGGAGGAAGTCCCATCTGGTTCCCTCTCAGGTTTGTCGTGGCTGGGTCTTGTGTGGACTCTCAGACCGCTTCTTTGTCTGTTCCTCCTGTCTCTCTCCTCCGGCTGCTGTCCCGCTTGCACCTGTTTCTGGGTTCATTCGGCGGTTGCTCGAGGGTTTGTGTGGGAGCCTGAACTTCGCAATGATGGTCTACCTGCCGGATCGGGTTTGGCTTCGTTCACTGTTCTGGTTCCTTCGGGGACATCCTTTCCACCTTTCTCACGGTCGCCGGGTTTGACCCCCTGGGGGCCATGCATTGGCTGCTGCATTGCCAGCTTCCTCTCTGGGTTTTTCGGGGTTCATTGCCTTGGCGCCTACCCGAGCCCTCTCTCGATGTATTCACGGATGCTTTTTCTCTCGGCTGGGGCTTTGTGACCAGTGCTCATCAGGCCGGCCAGGGGCGGTGGGGTCTGTCCTTCCGTCCATCCATCTTCCGTCGCGGCAGTGTGGTTTGCGCTTCAGAGGTTTGGGTCTCCCTCTGATCGATGATCCAGCTCAGTTCGGACTGCTCCTCGGTGGTTCATTGCTTGAACAGTTGGGGTTCGATGCGGTCCTTGGCCCTTTGGTGCTGATCGTTTCGGGTGACTCGTCTGCTGAGTTCTCAGGGTTTGGCTCTCCTGACTGTTCATGTGCGGGAAGTGTCCAATGTCTTGGCTGACGGGCTGTCTCATTTCGTTCCTCTATCCATGGAATGAACGGTTAATGCCGACTCCTTCCATTGTCTCTGCCAGACATTTGGGCGCCCTGAAGTGGACCTCTTCACGTCGGTGGGGTTGCGGCGCCTCCCCTAGTATGTGGCGTCCTTCCCTGATTGCAAGGCCATCAGGGTCGATGCCTTTAGGCAGAACTGGTCGAGGTGGGTGTTCCTGTACCTCTTTCCCCCGGTTCAGCTTTTGCTCCAGGTCCTGACTCCCTTGGAAACCTAGTAGACTACTCCTTTTGACCATGTGGCCAAGAGTAGTCCTCTTGGCCCCGTGGTGGCCGGCCTTGCGGTGGTTTCAGGTGCTGTTTGTCTGGTGTCCGACCCTGGAGGAAAACCTCCGGGTTTAGAGGCCAAAGCCTAACACTGTCACCGAGACTTAGCCTGACACTGTCGCCTCGTATCGTGCGGCACTGGCGGAGCTACTTCAGTTTCTTTTGGTATTGATGTTACTTCTGCGCTATTTTGCAAGCTGTCTCGTGTACTGTTTCACCTCCCGCCTGCTCATGTGCTTCCTGAACCGTCATGGTCTTTGGACAGGATTCTCTCTTTTCTTTCTTCTCCTCGGTTTGTTGTGTCCCCTTTGGTTCAGGATTCTTTCTCCAAGGCTCTTTTTCTGTTGGCATTGGCCTCTGGAGGCCTGGTTGGAGAGCTTCATGCTCTGCTCTGGCACAGGGGTTTCTACTCCTTTGGTCTTCATGATGGTTTGGTTCGGTTGCAGCCGTCTCCTTCTTTTCTGGTAAAGAATTAAACTGCTGCTTTCCAGAGGGGTCCCTGGGATGTTGATGCTTGACTAGTCAGGCCGGGGGTGCATCATGTTTTGTGTCTGGTTGTGGCTCTTCGCTGTTATTTGCACGCCATAGCTTCTGTGTCCGGGAACGCACTTTGGATTGATCCGTTTCCCTTCTTCCCTGTTCGCGGGTGCGGGTCTCCCTGGTTGTCCGCAGAGTTATTATAGCTAGCCAGCCTGCGGTCTATCTCCGTGCCCATGACGTTTGTAAGTTCGCTGCTCTTGCTGCCGTCTTTGGCAATATATCCTGGGCTGACATTCAAGCACAGGGCTCTTGGTGGTTGAACAGTGTCCTGGCTGCTCGTTACCTGGTAAACATCCCTGGGCCTCGTCGGGCCTATGTCACTTTGGGTCGGCAGTTGCAGCCAGTTGTCTTGACTTCGAGTTGAGGAGTGAGCAGCGACGGCCTCCCGAGTAAGTCCCTATGTTTTTCCTCTGTGGATAATTAGCTCCGGAGAGCCCCTTCGGCTCTCCGGAGCTAACTTTTCCTCCCAGAAAACCAGCGTTGAATGTTATGAAATGCCATTTTCTGGGTGAGACCCAGAGGCTCCCGGCATCCCTCCGTCCCTCTGGTCGCCGGTTTTTTGCGTGTTTTGACATCCAGCCTAAGAACTGATGGTTAGATAGCCAGTGTGGGGGTCTCGGGCTCCCCCTTCCTGCATAGACAGAGGCGCTGTGGCGTGTGACATATGATCATTTGCTCATTTCTTTTACGGGAGTTCTATCCAGTTGTTCGGCTTTTGGTAGCAATAATTTCACCAGAATAGGGGGTCTGTTTTGGGATGCTTACCTTTCTGGGTGCCTGACCCTGTCGATGGCAGACATAGAATGCTTTCAACCACACGGGGGTTTCTATAGGCCATTGCTTACTATTGCTCCTCTCTAAGGGGGCTAGGTTCTGGTTCGTGGTCCCTGGTAGGCCCATAGAACTCCATACACATGACTGATGCCAAAGTCTAACATTAGCATATCAACCTAGTAAGCTCCGGGGAGCCTCCGCATCTCACCCAGAAAATGGCGTTTCGTATCATTCAACGCTGGTTTTTTGGCCCTAGGCTTGTGTTTTTATTGTTCATCCCACGGGCAAGCCCTGACCATACTGTTTTCTTTCAGGTTAATTGCTTCTCGAATTGGACAACTTCATCTTCCAATGCTCTGTTGTAAGGTAACATCACTTAGCTACTGAGAGGACCCTACCATAAATCCTGTGTTTAATATAATGAAATGTCTCTGGTTGATCACTCGGTAGCTCTCCATCCCTGTCCTGTTCCCTCCTCACCCTTGGGCTGGTAAGGTTCTCTCATTGGGTGACTTGTGATTTAGCAAGGTAGACTGTTGGCTGGTTGTGAGCAGGTGTTACAAGGTAGTGATTTAGTTATGGTAACAATTATTTACATTTCTGTCATCACGATTAAACATTTATCCAAGCAATTGCTTGTTTTAGTGCAGAAAATTCTGGTGATGAATTCTTATTTTATGGTGATTTCTGAGCCCTGGCTCCCTTTAGCCTCTTTAATGGGCCAGATTATGGTCCTAGCTCCAATAGTTGGTCACGGGTGCACAGAAGCTTGGTGTGGTTTCTAAGGCTTGAACATTTCCTGTCGTATCTTTGGGAAACTGTTAAATGATCCTGACATTTTTTTATTTCAGAATTTTTATAATATCTACAGTTACATTTTCCAGTAAAATTTACATTGCTATTTTCTTTTTAGGAAATGCATGACTTGGAGAAAGAGTTACAAGCGCTTTATGCCAGGAACAGAAAGCTAAACAGGAAGAAGTGGATGCTGCAAGAGCTTCTGCTGCTACCAGGTCAGTTTTACAGAATAAATACAGTATTTCTGGGGGGAGCCCCCTACGACCTCCCAGAGCTATCCAGGCTGATAAGGATACCCTAACTTTTGACATCAGTCGATGATGCCCTCAGAGAAGCACGAGGAGCAATGGCCCATAGAAATGCACATGTGATTTTGGAGCATTCTATATCTGCCATCGACCAGGACAGGCACCCAGAAAGGTAAGCTCAAAACAAACCCTTATTCTGGTGAAAAACAACGAAAATAGACAACTAGTGACAGAACTCCCCAAATGAAACGAGCAAACAAACATGACATCACACGAGCCGCGACGTACGTCTGCGCAGCTCCCCCTTGCCCGGGAGGGAAGAGTGGGAGTCCCAGACCCCCTGCACCGGCAATCCACACTCCAGTTCTTCAACTGATGGGGATATGGTAAAGTCGTGTGGCTCTAGCTTCGGACTCTTGTGCTGTGCTGTCCTCTCTTTCAGTACTGCTCTTACAGTGGCGTGCGAGCTGGGAGTCATATTCCAAAGTACTCGGGCTGCAAGGTACTTACTGTCACCTTCCCTAAGTGCCCTGTAAGTACTGCCCTTGGGGCTTGGAGTTATCTTCCGCAAGTCACTTGGGGCTTGGAGTTATCTTCCGCAAGTCACCATGGGTCTACTGCTGTTGGTCTTTTGCTGCTTGGCAATTGACCGCCCCAATTGTTTTACGGGGTTTCCGCCCTTGTTTACCTTGGGGTAAGTGGTAGTTTATTGCACTGGTGGGGCGCAGGGAACTGCTCAGCTAGTTTTCACCTGTTACTGCGGCTGGCTCTGTTCCTCCTGGGTACATTATCCTCTTGTGGGGTTTGTCTTTTCCTTTCTGTTTTGGCCTGGTAGGGGGAGGTCTGCTTTGTGTCCTTTGCCCTGTTAGTTAGGGTGTTGACTTATGTTCAGTGGTACACTCCCTGCTTCTCCCCTGTGAGTGGATACGTCCTGGAGGTTTAGCTTTAGTAGTTTGTTTGGTAGACTTGGGCGACAGTTAGCGGTACCCTGCTTGGGATTACCCTTAGCAGACCCAGTCTAGGGGCCCTGGGAAACCCCACGGGGGCACTTGGGGTCCGATGATGCGACTCCTGCATCCCCTCTTGCTTTGTGCGAATTTCAGGGTTGCTCTGTCCCTTTGTCTCAGGGCGACGCTCATTGTTTTCTGGGGAGAGCCCCTTCAGCTCCCCGAGATTATCCAGGC
This sequence comes from Procambarus virginalis, assembly GCA_020271785.1. Classification (NCBI taxonomy): domain Eukaryota; kingdom Metazoa; phylum Arthropoda; class Malacostraca; order Decapoda; family Cambaridae; genus Procambarus; species Procambarus virginalis. The sequence goes on from WNGS01162042.1 coordinate 45,745, forward strand.
TGTAATGCTAATGTCAGACTTTGCATCAGTCATGTGTATGGAGTTCTATGGGTCTACCAGGGACACGAGCCAGAACCTGGCCCCCTCAGAGAGGCAAGGGAGCAATGGCCTATAGAACCTCTGTGTGGTTGGAAGCATTCTATGTACAAACATTCTATGCAAACTTTAATATTATGAGACTAGATTCAAAGAAGCAAAAGGCAAATAGAAAAGCACATGGAATACCATCTCTAATATCCTAGGAACAAAACAACACTCCCACAACCAGATAACACTCTCTAAGGATGGGCTTTACACCGTCAACTGATTTAGAAATGGCAAAAGAATTTAAACTTCTTTTCATCGGTTGGTGCTAACCTTGCCAGTAAATCCCACAGACTCAGACACATATCACACACATCTCTCAGGCAGCTATCCAATCTCTTCTCTTTCTCCAGTCACCTGATAGATGTTGTGTCCATCATACACTCACTAAAACCAAAGCTGGGAACATCAGTGAAATCCCATCCAAGTATACAAGAGAGCCTCCCAAGCCCTTGCGCCACCTATAGCTCTGCTGTTCAACAAATCCCTTGAGTGTCATACCTCCCTGAATTTCTTAAAAAAGCAAGAGTAACGCCAGTTCATAAAGGAGGTAATCCGGCAGACATAAACAATTATAGACCAATATCAAACCTACCCATACTATCAAAATATTTGAAAAAATTATCTACAAACAGCTCTACTCCTATCTCGTAAAATTCGACATTCTTAGCCCCTGTCAGTTTGGCTTCCGCTCCCAAAAGAGTACCAACGATGCAATTATTAGTCTCCTTGATATAATTTACTCAGCCTTGACAAAAATGAGTTTCCGATTGGACTCTTCATTGACCTGAGAAAGGCCTGATACTGTTAATCACAATTACCTCTTACGTAAACTCCATCATTATGGAATCCGAGGCCATGCACTGGACTATATCCAATCCTATCTTAGTGACAGACCAAATGTGTAGCCATCATAATATAACCTCTCCCACTCTACCAATAACCGTTGGAGTGCCACAGGGCAGCATCTTGGACCTCTCCTATTTCTTATATACATCAATGATCTGCCTAATGTCTCTAACATTCTGAAACCTATTTTGTTTGCTGATGATACTACCCTCATCTACCTAACTAACCCAACCCACATACACTAAATAATGTTGTTAATAATGAACTAAAAAAAGTCCACTTATGGATGTCAACCACAAACTAACACTTAACATAGAAAAGACCTACTACATCTTATTTGGAAGCAAATCTACAATGCAATTCAGCTTCAGATAGACAATGTAAACATTAGCAATAAAATGATGGAAAGTTTCTTGGCCTATTCCTAGACAAGAGACTCAACTTCAGCACCCACATACAACACATAACTAAGAAAGTCTCTAAAACAGTTGGTATACTCTCCAAAATCAGATATTATGTACCTAACTCTGCTCTCATTCTCTATATTATGCACTAATCTATCCCTATCTTAATTATGGTATCTGTGCATGGGGTTCAACCACTGCAAACCACCTCAAGTCCATCATCACCCAGCAAAAATCTGCTATCAGAATAATAACAAATTCTGCTTTCAGACAACACTCAGCCCCTTGTTTAACTCCCTAAACATGCTAAACATAATCTCACTCCACAAATTTTCTTGTGTCAATTACATTTACAAAACCCTGTTCTTAAATGCAAATCCTGCTCTGAAACTCTCCTGGACAGATGTAATAGGACCCATTATCACCACACCAGAATAATATATCTTTGATATCCCCAGAGTCAACTTAATCTGTGTAAACACTCTATGCAAATAAAGGGACCCAGTCTATGGAACTCACTCCCTAATGAATTGAAAAGCTGTCCAACTTTTGTCATTCAAAACAAAACTAAAAAGTACCTAATTCATCTTGCATTTTTTTTACCTTTTGCTTAAATTGCACTGTATCTATTGCTACCCAATCTCCCTATCTTTATGTACCCAATCCGAACATCTTTACCATTGTGATCATTGCTGTCTTCTTATATGTGCTATCAATCTGCTGTACGGTGTCTATTAATCTTGTTTAAATTACCAATCAAGTGTCAATGTAATCAATCAGAGCTTTAATATACCAATGTGCTTTAATATACTTACTATTCTCTCTCATCTCATTTTTTTTTCTTGCAATGTATCTGTTATCATTTTATTAATTCTGCTAGAATTTACCTACTTAAAATTGTCTGTTAGATTAAGGACCTGCCCGAAACGCTGCGCGTACTAGTGGCTTTACAAGATTGCAAATACTATGCTATGTATTCTCTCACCCAATGTACCTTCTTGTATATAAATAAATAAAAATAATAAATAAAATATGTCTGCCATCAACCGGGCCAGGCACCCGGAAAGGTGCCTGACCCAAAAAACAAACATTGTCCCAAAACAAACCGTATTCTTGTGAAAATTGCTACCACAACCCGAACAAGTGGATAGAACTCCCCTGAAAGAAACAAGCAAACATCATGATGTCGCACGTCGCCGCGTCGCTGTCTGCGCAGCTCCCCCCTCCCCGGAGGGGGAAGGGGGAGCTCCAGACCTACTGCGCCGGCTATCCACCATCAGTTCTTCGGCTGATGCTAGAGGCTGAAGTCGTGTGCTCCGGCTCCGGTGGTTGTTTCAGCACTGTACCTAGAGTGTGGTGACTGTCTTCTAGGTGGTGCGTGAACTGGGAGTGATTCTCCAGTACTAGGGCTGGTTGGGCCTAGGGTTTCCTTCCCTAGGTGCCCTGTAAGTACTGCCCTTGGGGCTTGGGGCCACCTTCCACAAGTTCCTTGGGTTCTGCCTGTGCTAGGCCATTTACTGCTTGGTTTTCGGCTGCCCTTTGTGTGCTCGGGTATTCTGTCTCCCTGTTCAATTTAGGGTAAGGTGGCAGTTTACACTCGTGGGCACAGGGTACTGCGTAGCTTGTTGTCACAATCATGGCTATTCAGTAAATTCAATTTTAATAATAAAAGGATAGACTGGGAGATAATAAACAGGGAACTTACAAACATTCCATGGGAAACTGTTTTAAGTAATACAAGTCCTACAGAAGGAATAGAAAAACTGACTGCGGAAGCGTATCAAGTCTGTCTGAAACATGTTCCCTTGAGGAAAGCCAGAAAGAGATCTAACGTAGAAAGAGAACGCACGACAGTATAAACGCAGGAAAAAATAACAGAACTGCTTATGCAGACACGAATTTCCCGTCAAAGAAGGAATAATTTAAATAGGGAGATTGAAGAAATCGAGCGGAAATTGAAACACTCATATGAAACTGAAGAAAGGCAGTTAGAACAGAAAGCAATTCAGGAAATAAAGAAAAATCCAAAATATTTCTTCTCATATGCGAAATCAAAAGCAAAAACCACTGCCAGTATTGGACCTATTCGTACAAGTGAAGGTTCATACACGGAGGATGACAAAGAAATTAGTGAAATCCTAAAAAGCAGTATGAGGACATGTTTAGCACTCCAATAAACAACATGAAAGTGGAAGATCCAGATAATTTCTTTATGCGGGATATTCAAACCCCTGTAAATATAACTGATATCAACACGAGCGCACTAAATTTTGAAAGAGAAATTGAAAACATGCCCATGCACTCGGCCCCAGGTCCTGACTCATGGAATTCAATATTTATAAAGAAATGCAAAGTGCCGGTAGCACAGGCACTCAGTATAGTGTGGAGGAAGAGCTTGGACACGGGGGAGATACCAGATGCACTTAAAGTAGCAGACATAGCCCCTCTACACAAGGGAGGGAGCAAAGCATTGGCAAAGAATTATAGACCAGTTGCACTAACATCGCACATCATAAAAGTATTTGAGAGAGTGATTAGGAGTCAGGTCACCAATTTCATGGAGACCAATGACCTTCACAACCCAGGCCAACATGGATTTCGAGCGGGAAGATCGTGCCTCTCACAGCTACTTGAGCACTACGACAAAGTCACTGAGGCATTAGAAGAAAAACAGAATGCTGATGTGATACACGGACTTCGCAAAGGCTTTCGATAAATGTGACCATGGCGTGATAGCACACAAAATGAAGTCAATGGGAATAACCGGTAAAGTAGGACGCTGGATACTCAGTTTTCTGTCAAACAGGACTCAGCGAGTAACGGTCAACCATATAAAATCTAGTCCAAGTGCAGTTAAAAGCTCTGTACCTCAGGGTACAGTCCTTGCACCGCTGCTTTTCCTTATTCTCATATCAGATATAGACAAAATACAAGTCACAGCTTCGTATCATCCTTTGCAGATGACACAAAAATCAGTATGAAAATTACCTCGGCTGAAGACATTGAAAAACTTCAAGCTGATATTAATAAAGTTTTCGACTGGGCATCAGAAAATAACATGATGTTTAACAGTGATAAATTCCAGGTACTCAGGTACGGTAAAAATGAGGACCTTAAACATAATACAGAGTACAAAACACAATCAAATGTACCCATAGTAGGAAAACAGCATGTAAAGGATTTGGGAATAATAATGTCTGACGACCTAACGTTTAAGGAGCATAACCAAGCAAATATTGCGACAGCCAGAAAAATGATAGGATGGATTACGAGAACTTTCAAATCCAGGGATCCCATCACAATGGTTGTACTCTTCAAGTCACTTGTGTTGTCCCGTCTTGAGTACTGCTCAGTACTCACTTCCCCCTTCAGAGCAGGAGAGATTGCTGAAATAGAGGGAATACAGAGAACATATACGGCACGCATAGACGAGGATAAAGCACCTAAATTATTGGGATCGTCTCAAAGCTCTCCAAATGTACTCACTAGAAAGAAGACGAGAGAGATATCAAATAATATACACCTGGAAGATACTGGAGGGCCAAGTACCAAATCTGCACAGTAAAATAACAACGTACTGGAGTGAACGATATGGAAGAAAATGCAGAATAGAACCAGTGAAGAGCAGAGGTGCCATAGGCACAATCAGAGAACACTGTATAAACATCAGAGGTCCGCGGTTGTTCAACGTCCTCCCAGCAAGCATAAGAAATATTGCCGGAACAACCGTGGACATCTTCAAGAGGAAACTAGATTTATTCCTCCAAGGAGTGCCGGACCAACCGGGCTGTGGTGGGTATGTGGGCCTGCGGGCCGCTCCAAGCAACAGCCTAGTGGACCAAACTCTCACAAGTCAAGCCTGGCCTCGGGCCGGGCTTGGGGAGTAGAAGAACTCCCAGAACCCCATCAACCAGGTATCAACCAGGTATCAACCAGGATGGCTCTGTTCCTGTCTGGGTATGCTGTCCTCTTGCAGGGTTTTCTTTTTCCTTTTCGTTGTCTGCCTGTTGGGGGTCTGCCTTCATTCTTGTTTCCTGTGCCCCCTGTGTACTGAGTGTTCTTCCTTCTTTGGTGTTCCCCCTGCTAGATCCCCATGAGTGTGCATGTCCCGGGGGTTCAGTTCTTAGAAGTTATTTGATAGATTTGGGCGCTGGTTAGTAGTGACTAACGGAGATTCGGAGAGGTAATGAATCTCCGGAATTACCGGAGATTCAGATAATCCCAGGACCTGGGATTACCTGAATCCCAGGTTCAGGTAATCCCTGCCTGGGATTACCTGAATGCGAGTCCTATTATAGTAAATGCTCAGGACCCTGGGAAACCCCTGAGCGTGCTGGTCCGATGGATGTGGACCCTGGAGTTCCCCCTCGTTCCAACGGTTTGAGGGTTGCTCTGTCCCCTTGTCTCCGGGTGACTCACTCTGTCTTTGCCTCCGTCTGCTGCCTGTGGGGCTGGTGACACCTTCAGCTTGGAGTCCTGCGAGTTTTTGTTGCTTGTTTGACTTGGTTACCCAGTCTTATGCTGACTATGCTGATGCAGGCATCACGGGCGTTGCATGTTGTGCTTTGATGGTGGCAATGCTCTCTGTTGTTTGCTCCCCGGAAGCCCCGAGGCTGCCCCGTTTTGGTTGGTGTTGGGGCTTGGGGTGTTGGTTGCTTTGTTCTTTCCATGCCCCCTTGCCTTTCCTGTTTTTGTGGTCTAGTCTGGTCCCTCCCTTCCTACCTGCATCCGGATCCTACCGTCTGTGGGATCAGGGGCGGGGGGTTTCGTTCGTTTTTGAGACTCGGGTGATCTCGGGAGTTCCCCTTCCGGGGTAGCGATGGGGGCATTCAAGCCTGTTCCTCCAGCCGTGTTGTATGAGTCTGCCAGTGGGCTCCCTTCCTTAGTATTTTCGGGTTGCCCCGGTTTTTTCTTGTGAGCCAGGGCTTTGGGGGACGGCTCGGCCCCGGGGCCTGCCGTGTGGTTCCTGGGACCGGGGAGGGCTGACTTTGGGGGCCTAGGCCCCGTTGGACCCTGCGGGGTTTTTTACCCTCTGCAGGGCTTGCAGTTATGCAGAGTGGGTTTTTTTTCCTCTCCCCTTCTCCGTACAAATTGTTGGGCGTTGGCCCCCCCCCGGGCTTGGTTCCTTATCCCTTGATTCAATTGGTTCCGTCCTGTCGGTGGGTG
>WNGS01162043.1:12015-23471 GCA_020271785.1 Procambarus virginalis
CATGTGATTTGGAGCATTCTATATCTGCCATCGACCGGGACAGGCACCCAGAAAGGTAAGCGCCACAAAACAAACCCCTATTCTGGTTAACAACAAAAATTAACAAACGAGTGGACAGAACTCCCCAAAAGAAAAACGAGTAAACTAGCATGACGTCACACCAGCCGCGCCGCATGTCTGCGCAGCTCCCCCCTCCCCGGGAGGGGGAAGGGGAGCCCCAGACCCCCGCGCCGGCTATCCACACCTCAGTTCCTCGGCTGATGGGATCGTGCATGGTCGTGTGGCTCCAGCTCCAGTCTTGTCTCAGCGCTGTGAATTGTTTTTCAGTGCTGCTCTTACGGTGGTCGTGTGAGCTGGGAGTAGTATTCTCAGGTACTCGGGCTGCATGTGCTTAGGGTCACCTTCCCTGAGTGCCCTGTAAGTACCCCCCTTGGGGCTTGGGGTTACCTTCCACAAGTCGCCTTGGGTCTACCTCTGTTGGCTTTTCGCTGCTTGGCGTTTGGCCGCCCTGAGGGTTTGGGGGTTTTACTCCCTTGTTACCTTGGGGTAAGTGGTAGTTATAGCACTGGTGGGGCGCGGGGCACTGCGTTGCTAGTTTTCACCTATTACAGCGGCCGGTTCTGTTCCCTCTGGGTCCGTTGTCCACTTGGGTGGTTTTTCTTTTCTTTTTGTTTTTGCCTGGTAGGGGGGTCTGCCTTGTTCCCCTTAGATTAGGATCGTTTGTGTGGTGGCACCCCCTGCTTCGCCCTCGCGAGTGGACACGTCCCGTGGGTTCAGCTTTTAGCAGATTGTTTGGTAGTTTGGGTAGCCGGTTAGCAGTGCCCTGCCTGGGATAACCCTTAGCAGACCCAGTCTAGGGGCCCTGGAAAACCCCGCGGGGGCTCTCGGGTCCGATGGAGGAGTCCCTTGCGTCCCCTCTCGCTGTGTGCGAGTTTGAGGGTTGCTCTGTCCCCTTGTCTCAGGGTGACTCTCATTGTTTTTGCCTCCGTCATGCTGCCTGTTGGGTCGGTGACACATTCGACCCTGAGTCCTGCGAGCTATGTTGCTTGTTTGTGACTCAATTCACCCAGTCTGCTGCTGAATCAATTCGGGTGCAGGCAGCTCGTGCGTTGCAAGGTAGGTTTAGGTTATTGCAACGCGAGCGGACTCTTGCTTCCCCGGACGCCCCGCGGCTGCCCCGCTTTGTGTATAGGGACCCGGACTTGGGGGTGTTGGTCGCTTCGGCCTTGGTTCCGCCCGCACCCCCTTGTTCTTCCCCTTTAGTGGTTCATTCTGCCCCCCCCCCTACTTCCGGCCCCCAAGCGTCTGAGGGCTTCGGGGTCGGGGTGGGGATTAGAGGTTTCTGAGACTCGGGCAGTTTCGGGGGTTGCCCCGTCCGGGGGGGCTACGGAGGCATTCGAGTCTGTTCCTCCTGCCGATGCTCCGGGGTCTGACCAGTGGGCCCCTTCTCTTCCAGCTCTCTCGGCTGCCCCGGCTTTTTCTTGTGGGGCCGGGGCTTTGGAGGTCGACTCGGCCCCGGGGCCTAGTGTAGAGGCTCCTGGGGTTGGGGAGGAGCGACCTTGGGGGGCTTTGTGCTCCATTGCGCCCCGCCTGGATTCCGTCCTTCTGAGCGGGGCTTACTGTTGCGAGGAGTGGGGTTTTTCTTTCCCCCCTCTGCGTACGACTTGGGCTTGGGTTCTGCTCCTCCCCGGGTTCGGTTCCGTGTCCCTGTGGTTCCTTCGGTTCCGTCTTCCGGAGTTTTTCGGCTAACCGCATCTCTTCGTCTGCGGTGCCATTGGCCTTTGCGGCTTACCTCCTGCGTGTCCGGAACTTGTAGCAGTTTTAGGCTACTTGTAGCAGTTTTAGGCTACTTGTAGCAGTTTGGGCTACTTGTAGCAGTATTGGGCTACTTGTAGCAGTATTGGGCTACTTGTAGCAGTATTGGGCTACTTGTAGCAGTATTGGGCTACTTGTAGCAGTATTGGGCTACTTGTAGCAGTATTGGGCTACTGGTAGCAGTATTGGGCTACTGGTAGCAGTATTGGGCTACTTGTAGCAGTATGGGCTACTTGTAGCGGTATTGGGCTACTTCTCGCCCTGTTGGGCTACTTTTCTTTCGCGTCCTGCGCATGCACCGTGAGTTTGTTTTGGTTCCGGGCGGTGTGCACATGTGTTGTGCTTCCATTTCTCGGGGGGCTTCGCCTCTCGCTCTTCATCCCATCCGTGCCCCGTTGCTTGGGGGTTGTCTGGGGTGCTGCTGTACTCTCCTAGTTGTGTTTGCGGGGGTTGTGCTCTGGCTCTCTGGTCCTGCCTCTCCACAGTCAATCAACATGTGTACCGATTCCTGAGCCTATTGGGCTCTATCATCTCTACACTTGACTCTGTGTATGGAGTCAGCCTCCACCTCATCCCTTCCTCATGCATTCCGTTTGTCAACCACTCTGACACTAAAACAGTTCTGCAGGTGAGTTGGTGCGGTTTGGCGTTTCCTTCGTCCTGACGCTGTTTTTGGGCGTAGGCATGGGTGTACGTACGTACTTGTGACAGTGGTCCGTATCGCCCGAGGTGCCTGCTGCTGGGCTATTAGCCCATATTGGGCTGCTCTTGTTCTCTCCACCTGATTCCTTCCTCGGTTCACGGGTGTCTGCGGGTGGCCTCTTGGCCTTTTCGAGGCGACCCCTGCCTGTACTCCTGCCCCTCTCCTTTGCTTGTCTCACCTGGCTTGAGTTCGGGGCCCCGCCTCCACCTTGTTCCACGGTGCAACGGTGGGGGTGCCTGTGTGGTGGTACGTTTCCTGTGTCGAGGGTGTTGTGTGCTTGCGGGGTTGGGTTCTGGCTCTTTAGTTCCGCCTCTCCCCTGTCGTTTGCCTGTTGAGCGGTTTCTGTGCTTCATGGGCGCTCTCGTCTCTGCTCTTGGGGCTGTGTATGGGATCAGCCCATGTTGGGCTGCCCAATGTGTTCCTTCGGTTGCCTGTTACACTGCACACGTTTCTCCTACCGTCCCTGTGGCTCGGTTGGGTGCTCGGTTTCCGCCTGTGTCCCCTTGTGTGCCGCTCGTGTACGATTTATCTATCTTCTCTGTCGCTCCCTCGGGGAGTGTGGGGACGTTTTGCTGCGTTTTTGGTACTGCAGCTGTGTGTCGGGGTTGGTTGTGGCATTCTGTTCGGCCCTTCCGTGCTCCTTTTGGGGCCCTCCTTCCTTGTCGGTCTTGCTGTGCTGGGCCTGGTTTTCCAGGTTCCTTGGATTCTGTTTTGTCCTTGCCTCATTGTGCTGGTTGGGGATGAGCTTGGGGTCTTCGTCTCGCCCCTCGCTTTTTCCTCCGGTTTCCGTTCACGTTCCGGAGCCTAGTGGGCTCCCTTCCTTGGTGTTTTTCACGGCTGCCCCGGGTTTTCTTGACGCTGGGGCTTTGAGGGGACAGCTCGGCCCCGGGGCCTGCAGGGTGGGTTCCCGGGGCTGGGGTGGTGCTAACGTAAGGGGCCTTCGGCCCCGTTGGTCCCCGCCGGGGTTTTTCTACCCCTCTGGGCCAGGCTTACGGTTTTGTGGTGTGGGGTTTTTCCGTCCCCCCGCTCCGCACGTGCTTGTGGGCATCGGTCCCTCCCTGGGCTCGGTTTTCCTTGTCCAGCGTGCCCGTTGTTTCCGTCCTGTCGGTGGGTGTTTTTCTACAGTCTTCGCACCTTTTTCCAGGACGGGCCTTCTCAGTCATGTCCCCCTCTTCTTGGGGTTCTGCATGACTTTTGGTCTCGGGTGCGACGGAGTTTTTGTGCCTTCGTTCTTTGTTTGCTGCTTTTGTTTTCGAAGGTTTGGGACTGTTTTGGGGTAGCCTTGGTTGCTGCACCCAATTGCCGTGGGAAAGGAGAAAGCGGATAAACAGAGGGGAGTTCAACACCCACTGTGTGACGTTGACATGTCAGTCAGTCCGACCAGCGCAGGTCAGTCCTAGCGCCATATACTGCATTGGTCATCTGTTGGGGTTCGTGACACCCGTCAACGACATCTTTCTTCCTTGTCCCCGGTCGCTCCGTGGCTTCTGGCACCCACACCATAGAGAGAATGCAGCCGGCGATGACACTGCTGCTCCTCTCGTTGACGGGGCCGGCGCCTGCTACTCTGGCGGCGTCTTTGTGCTGGGTTTTCCTTGACACACTTCCCAGTGGGCCCCTCCTCCTTCACTCTCCTGTAAACGTACATGTACGTGTGCGGCGGAGAATGTAAGGGCAGGAATAATGAGAGAGTGGGAAAGTGCAATTCTGTGTCTTCTAACCCCAGTCAGCTCTTTCCCTTTTTCTGGTACGTCTGTCGTCATTCGGTTGAGCTTCCCTCCGGTCCTTTCTAGGGCTTGTGGGTCCTCTTCCCGGCAGTTTCTGGATGTTTGGCCTTCTGGTTCTTTTGTGCATATATCTCCTCTTCGCGCTGTCTCGGCGCTCCTCGTTTTCCTGTGGGCGCTTTTGCTCCTTTTCCTGAGTCTTCGCTCCTGCCCTTCTGCCGGGGGTTGGTGCGGGGCGGCTCCTTATGCAGGTTCCTTCCCTGTCGGCTGCACTTGTGGTGGTGGCCTTGCACGCTTGTGGCATTTTGGTTTTGGTCCTGCGTTTTCTTTTCCCTCCTGGGGCTGTCATAGGATTGGCTTGCAGAAGGTGTAGAGGCGCTTGGGACTGTTCCTGGGTCTTGCACCTTGGTTTCTGCTGCTAGCTTTCGGTATCAATGTTCCTTCTGTGCCGTTTCGCAGGCTGTATCGTGCATTGTTTCACCTCCGGCCTGTTTCTGCACTGCCTGTGCCGTCCAGGTCTTTGGACTGGGTGCTCTCCTGTTTTTCTTCTCCTTGGTGGTTGTGGCTCCTCGGGGCCAGGTTTGCTTTGCCTCGGCTCTTTTGGCATTGGCCTCTGGGGGTCGTGTGGCAGTGCTTCATGCTCTTCTCAGGCGCAGTGGTTTCTTGGCTCCTATGATCTTGGTCATAGTTTTCTTCGTCTGTGGCCGTTCTCCCTTTTTCTGGCGAATGTTGTGCCTGCTGCTTTCCGGAGGGGCCATTTTGGTTGTTGTCTTGACTTCGTGTTGAGGAGTGGTTCACCGACCGCCTCCCGGGTATGTCCCCTTGTTTTCTTAGGTAGTCTTTGGTGAGGTAGCTCCGGGGAGCCGTAGGGGCTCCCCCCAGAAAACCAGCGTTGAATGTAATGAAACGCCATTTTCTGGGTGAGTCCCGGAGGCTCCCCAGCATCCCTCCCGCCCTCCGGTCGGCGGTTTTTCGTGGTTTTGATATCCAGCCTCGGAACTGAGGTGTGGATAGCCGGCGCGGGGGTCTGGGGCTCCCCCTTCCCCCTCCCGGGGAGGGGGGAGCTGCGCAGACATGCGGCGCGGCTGGTGTGACGTCATGCTAGTTTACTCGTTTTTCTTTTGGGGAGTTCTGTCCACTCGTTTGTTAATTTTTGTTGTTAATCAGAATAGGGGTTTGTTTTGTGGTGCTTACCTTTCTGGGTGCCTGTCCCGGTCGATGGCAGATATAGAATGCTCCAAATCACATGTGCATTCTATGGGCCATTGCTCCCCATGCCTCTCTGAGGGGGCCAGGTTCTGGCTCGTGGTCCCCGGTAGGCTAGAACTCCACCCACATCGACTGATGCAAAGTAGTTAGAATATCCATATCAGCCATGGATAGCTCCGGGGAGCCTCTGGGACTCGCCCAGAAAATGGCATTTCATTACATTCAACGCTGGTTTTTTGGAAACGATCACCAGCTCTGTGGATTGTTATGCTTGTGGGGCCTAACAACCCACGTCACAATTACCAAATTAATAACACTACCTTGCAGCAGATTGATGAGGAAAAGGACCTTGGTGTCAAAATCCTCCATTCACTGAAATTTTCACAACAGGTGAAAAGTTGCACAACAGCAATAGAAAAAAAGCTAACCAAACCCTAGGAACAATTAAACATACCTTTGACTTTAGGGGAAAAGAGTTAGTGCTTCAACTGTATAAGTCTTTGGGTACTTCCACTTGGATTATTGTATCCAAACATAGAGACCTCATCTTAAGGAGGACATAGCTGCTTTGGAGAAAGTACAACACTGGTGACAAATATCATGTAAAAAATCTTGTACCAGAAAAAGTTGGGAGCCTCAGGGCTAACAGCATTGCAAACAGGCATAACAGGGCAGATCTCATTTAAACTTTTAAAATACTGAACAACTTGGAGGATGTTGATCCGGACAATTTCTTCATAAGATCATATGTAACACAAACAAGGAGCAATAGTTTCAAGCTCAACAAGCCACAATTGTGGACTGAGAACAGGAGATGCTTTTTCATCCACAGGGTTATTAACCCATGTGCAGGCGATGAGTCACAATAACGTGGCTAAAGTATGTTGACCAGACCACACACTAGAAGGTGAAGGGACGACGACGTTTCGGTCCGTCCTGGACCATTCTTAACCATTATTAACCCATGAAACCGCCTACTCACCAAAGCCATAAATGCCAAAACTGTTAAATTTTAAAATCCAAATGAAAAAAATCATCAGGGCAAATGGGGGACCTTTGACAAGCTGCTGGATTCCTGTCCTTGTCAAGGCCACTAGTGCGTTATTAGCCCTCAGGTAAAATTTAGGTAAATACTTTCTGAGTTGTATACATTGTATTTCAACATCATTCTGCCTGATAGGGAATTTTAGAATTGGCTATACCTGTACAGTACAATAATTGTTTTTATTAATAAACTCTATCTTAAAGTTTCATTTGACTTTTCAGTGGATTTCCTTGTCATTAATATGAGCATTTATAAACTGGTTCATGTTTGGCCATTGGCATATTATTAGGATTCTCTAAGCCATTTAATAACTAAAGTGATACTCAACAAAAGTTGCAGCAATTAATAATAATTAATGTCTGTTGCACAAGTCAAGTTATAATCAAGAGAAAGATTAAGTCTCTGGGTTTGATGTCCATGATGTTTCCCTTACAGGTCATGGACAATACTTGCCAGTAATTATCAAAGACCTAGATGTGGGGGTGTAGTCAGCTGTTAGAATAGATGGATCTTCCATATAATTACCCTTGGCACCATATTCTGCCAGTACATGTACTGTATTCCAGTACAGTGTTTCAATCTTCACTCCAGTGGGTTCTGGCTGTGGCTTTCACTGAAGGTGTGGGCTGTGGCTTTTAACTAATGGTTCTTTTTATATATATATATATATATATATATATATATATATATATATATATATATATATATATATATATATATATATATATATATATATAAATTTTTTTTTGTTTGTTTGTTTGTGGCACATAGTTACAAATGTACAAAAAGTAGAAAATGTTATATTGGTAATATTACACATGGCCCATTTTGAAGGACCTGATTGAACATCATATGATAAGAAAAAGGTTTTCTAGGCACATGGACTCTGGTTTCTTATTGTATTCTAGGCTATATTTTAGTGGATAGAGTACTGTTACTTAGCACAGACAAAGGGGGTAAAATAAGTAAAAACATTTAAATTGGGATTAAAGTTGCTGTTCTGTATTATGTTTGTTACATATATAATGTGGTAATCATTGATCAGACTTTGAGAATGAAGTCTAAGCTGTGTTTCAGGAGCAGCAGTAACACAGCAGCAGCAGCAGCAACAGCAGAGCTAGAGAAGAGTTTGAACGAACTGTTACGAGAAAGACAAGCAGAAATTAAGAGGGAGCATAACAAACAGTTGGCTATTTTGAGAGATGAATTAGATAAGATACTTGAGAAGACAGCAAGGGAGGCTAAAGAAAAGGTATGAAACTTCTGTTGTATTATGTTTACACATTGGTTAGGATAAGCATAAAATTAAGATCTTATTTTGCTGGAAACAAAGTAGTATGTCTTTTCATTGCGTAATTTTCTCTGGGAGGGTGAGCTTGGTGCCTCCTTGAGTTACCCCTCAAAACATTCCAAACCTTAGGCATTACACCATGCTCCAAGGAGTCATGAGGAACTAACGAAGACCAGGGGGCCAGATTCACGAAGCAGTTATGCAAGCACTTACGAACCAGTACATCGTTTCTCAATCTTTGACAGCTTTGTTTACAATTATTAAACAGTTAATGAGCTCCAAATCACTAGGAGGCTGTTTATAATAGTAACAACAGTTGATTGGGAAGTTTACATGCTTGTAAACTCTTAAATAAATGTAACCAAAGCCGTCAAAGATTGAGGAAAAATGTACACGTTCGTAAGTACTTGCATAACTGCTTCATGAATCTGGCTTCAGGACCAGAATCTGGCCTCCTTGATAGAGGTATAGGAAAGCAGGGGACACAAGGTCACCACAGTACTAAAGAAAAAACTACAATAAAGATAGTGCACCAAATCAAGCAAATTCTTGGAGAACTTTTGCAACTGGGTTTTGGAGTGAACATGGCTGCACCCTCTTCAAACCCTGCTGTTTGGGGGAGCTCCTTGTGGCTCACTGACACTACAGTGCTGATATAGTGCCAGACTACTAAGTGCTGTCAGTTGCGGAGTATTTTTTAAGCCTACCAGAGACCATGAGCCAGAACTTGGCTCCCTCTAAAGAAGTGCAGAGAGCAGTGACACAATGATAAAACTGTCAGTGAATTATAATTATGCCCACCACCACTGGGGAAGCACCCACAAAGTCAGTGAAACAAAACAGACCACTGTTGGTTATAAAACAAGCGTTGAATATAATTTAACGCCAATTTCAGGGTGAGGCCCGGTGGCTCCCTGCAGATATCATCTCTGATGTAGGTGCCATCTACTAGGTGCAATCAGTTGCGAAGCTCTTTGGCCTACCGGAACCCAGAGCCAGAACCTGGTCCCCCTTAAAGAGGCGCAGGGAAGTGCGGCATTTATATATAAAGTTATTACAGTAATTTATGCCAGCACTAAGGGAAGTCCCCAGAAAGTCAGCAAGACAAAACAAGCGACAGCTAGCTGCTTCCGATGCCTACAGGCTCAAAAACATTCATAGAAATCCCTAAAACTATGTATACAAATGATCGAAACTGTTATAAACTATCGCCCACTTGTTCGCCTCACCCTTCCCCCTCATTTGTGGGGAGGAGGGAGCAGGCTCAGATACTGCTCTCTGTCGTCATTTCGACAAATGATATAGAAAGAATGAAAAAGGTTTATGTAAAAAGAATGATGAAGAATGAAAAAGAAACTAAAAAGTTAGTACAAAAAATATATAATAAAATATTCTAGTTTATAATAAAAACAGAGGTAGCCAAGACAAGCACAGATATAAAAATCAGGAAAAAAAAAAGCACAAATGAAAATGAAAATATTTGTAAATATTATACAAAGGGAATGTGAAAATATAGGGCAAAGGCACAAAATGCACATTCATGCATCCCCGAAAATATTGAAACATGTTAGGGATGGGTACATGTCATTTCGGAACACAGTATAGATACTTCCACCCTAAACTATGCAAATTATCAATTAATGACAGAAAATTCTATTATCTTCAATGCCAAGATTTCCGTGTGAGAGGTACACAGCGCTATAGAGGTATAGATGAGAAGAGGCCTGGTATAATAACTGAATTTTTTTAGATGCAGGCAAAAACAGAGTAGAACATACAAGAGAGAGGAACAGGCAGACAAAAACAGTGCAGAAGATTGGATAGTGAGGGAGAAATGCATGGGATTGGGCTACAATTCATCATCAGGCGCACATATACTACACCTCTCAACCCCACAGAAACTACCACACTCCACAGCTCCAGTATCAGTACCAAAATTGGACAAACCATTGCCAAAACAACACACCCTGGATCAGGATGGAGACAGAGAACTCCCAAAACCCACCAGAAGTAGCATGCTATATTGAAAATCATTCATATTTGCAAATGTTCAAGGCATAAAGTCAAAATCAAGAAATAAACCTAAGTTCATAAATGGCCTTTTAGTAGAGTCGAATTCAATATTTGGAGCATTTACAGAAACCTAAATGAAAGATTATATGGATAGTTAAATCTGGATCCCAAATTATAATCTATCTAGATGTGATAGAGAAATTAAGTCAAATGGAGGAGGTCTGTGCATTATCCACTGGGCTGCTCCTCCAATTATAGCCTGCAACATGCCCCGGCACAAGAAATAAAAAAAAACTTTTCGTCTTATAAAAGTGTTCATTTGTGTTCCCTGATCACGAGAAAAATATTTTAAAAAATCATAGGTGGCATAGTTTGGCTGCAATAAGGTGGGGAATTCTGGCAAAAAACCAGTGTTGAATGTAATAAAACGAGATTTTCTGGGTGAGACCCGGAGGCTCCCCAGAGCTATCCAGGCTGATATTGCTAATATTAGACTTTGGCATAAGTCAGTGTGAAAGGAGTTCATAGGCCTACTGAGGACCACAAGCCAGAAGCTGACCCCTCAGAGAGGCACGAGGAGCAATGGCCTATAGAAATCCCCATGTGGTTGGAAGCATTCTATGTCTGCCATCGACCGAGTCAGGCACCCAGAAATGTAAGCATGCCAAAATAAACCCCTATTCTGGTTAAGAAATTGCTACTGAAAGAGCTGAACTAGTGGACAGAACTCTCCAAACAAAAACGAGCAAACGAGCATGACATCACCACATCGCTGCGCCACCATCTGCACAGCTCTCTCCACCTGGGAGGGGGAAGGAGGAGCCCCATAGCCCTTGCGCCAGTTATCCAAAACCTCAGTTCTGAGGCTAGACATCATAAACACGCAAAAGAATGCTGACCGGAGGGATGGGGGATCACCGAGAGCCTCCTGGTCTCGCCCAGAAAATGGCGTTTCATTACATTCAATGCTGGTTTACTGGGGGAAGCCCCATCAGCTCCCCGGAGCTAACTACCCAAAGACAAGGACAAAAGAGGGACAAACCCGGCAGGTGGAATCCACACATCCGAACCCGAAAGCAAGACAACTGGCAACACCAAACAACCCCGAGATGACCCGGGAGACCCGAACCCTGGAACAGGGACAAAGGGAACCTGGGTCAGCCCAAAGCGCGTCCAGGGCCACAGAGGCCACAGCACACAGGCAAAGACTGAGAGCCACACCCGGACACAAGAAGTAGCACCCCACGGCCAACCAAACAAGCAGCGACAAACCCGCAGGGACCCCTCTTGAAAACAGAAGTCCCAACCTCACCAGAAAAGAAGAAACGGCTGCAATGATCAAACTGATCACCAAAAACCAAAAGAGCAGAAACCACGGAAAAACAAACCTGAACCGAGGGGAGAAAGAGAGAGAGAGAGAGAACAAGAAAACAAGAGAACAAGAGAGAGAGAGAACGAGAGAACGAGGGAGAACGAGAGAACACACCAGCACCAGGATGGCCAGGTTGCTTATGAGCAGGCCAAGGTGAAACAATGCTAGAGATAGCTCGCGAAACTGTACAGAAGGAATATCAAAGCCGAAAACACTCCGGAGCGGCTCCGTCAGCGCCGCACGAGACAAGGCGACAGTAAGCGGCAAGATGGCGGTCTCAAACT